>LPNX010612385.1:7500-120877 GCA_001517045.1 Pseudotsuga menziesii
GATGACGATGATGAAGACGACAACGATGATGATGATGACGTTGATGATGATGATGATGATAATGAGGTCCTGATAATGAAGATAATGATGTTGAAGATGATGACGATGACGATGATGATGATGGTGGTGGTGATGGTGATCATTTCCATCATCATCATCATCACTGTCATCATCACCATTACCGTCATCATGATGATGAAGACGACGACGACGACAATGATGATGATCATGAGGGTCATGATAATGAAGACCACGATGTTGAAGACGACGAAGACAATGATGATGATGATCATGATCATGGTCATGATGATGGAGATGATGATGATAAACATAATGATAATGATTAGGTGAGATTTTAGGGATTAGCTGAGATCGCCATCATCATCTTCATCTTCAGGAGTTTCGTTGTAGGGATTAGGTGAGATCGCCATCATCATCATCATATTATAATAAAAAATACTATTCCTAAGTTAAAAATACATATACTAAAAAATACATATAGCTAAGTTAAAAATACTATACTTAATAAAAAAAATACTATTACGGCAATACATATAATATAAAATAATATATAATAAAAAATAAATAGTCTATTTCGACATTGTCCCAACTCATTTTGGACAGTTCTATGAAATTTGGACATTTTTGTGAATTTTGGAGTAGCTCCAGTGGAGCTTAGGGTTCAGAATTGGAGCTCACGGTTGAGAATTGGAGCTCACGGTTTCAATTTGGAGCTCACGGTTCACATTTGGAGCTCACAGTTTCGAATTGGAGCTCATGGCTCAACGGGTAAGCATCACCTCATTTTTTTGGAATGCTGTGACAAGGACTTTTGGGCATGCAAACGGTTCAGGGTTTTAGATTGGATGGGAATGCAACCAGTTCAGGGTTTTAGTTTTTTTGGGCATGCAACTGGTTCAGGGTTTTATTTTTTGGGGCATTCTCTAATGTTTGTTGTGTATTTGTGGGAAAACATCTACAACCACATCAATTCCAAACTGAAATTTTAGATTCCCTAGATTGCCACATTACATTAGGATAGATGCACAATATATGAGAGCTAGGGGCAACATTATCTCTTGGCTCATCGTAGCCCACCCATCATCGGAGCTTCAAGGGAGTAGGGAGCAGTTCCGATGTGAATACTCGACCCTAATAGAGTAGTGGTTCACCTTCAAAAATAGTTCCCACTCTTTATTACGTGCCAAGATTTTGTTACAACAATTCAAAATATGACTTGAATGAGATGGATCCCCCACCCCTATATGATTATAAAGGGTTTTTCAATGTTGGAATGAACTCGATTAACCACTCAGTTTCCAAAATTGATCTAACTCGGTTTATGGATGATTGGATTTTTCTTTGCGTCATTTAGAACATCCATGTCTATATGTATCCGAGCTATGTATCAAATCGAATGGATAGCATATACAACAGGGGGGTTGTCCACTGTAAATGGGAAACACATGGATTACCAACATGAGGGAAATCCAACAAGTTTTGTTTGGTCTTATTAGGTCCTTAATTTTTAATTTTTAAAATAACATTTTTTTCGATGAGGTGGTGAGAGATGCAATACATTTGGTTAGAGAAGGAGAGGAGATAATAGGCAATCCATCAAGACAAATAGTGAAGAAATACATTGGATATATAGGGTTTTGATTGGAACTTGCCGCCCTTAAGAGAGGATATATTTTGTAAAGGTTTAGGCCTGGAAAAGGGTTGTTGGTATTATTATTAATGATGTTGTTATAGTTGATAGCTAGTATAATATGGTTAACCAGTAGAAGGGTGTTGCAGTTTCTTTAATTGTAAGGCTTTTGGGATAATAGTGGATAGTCATTCTTGTAATATGATATATACTAGACTTGTTATATTTATGTTCTGAGGATGTATTGGATTATGACGAATATTAATGGAATGAGACCCCCATTCCAAATATTTGGTTTGTTCCTTTTATATGTAAACGATGTGTTGTTTTTTATTCCACAACTATATTGTTAATAAATGAATTCTTATTTAGTATAGTTGTGTCACATTTTGTAGTAGAAGGTACTAATAATTATAAGGGCTCATTTGTTCATGGTGGTATTGGAATGAGTTGCACTTGAATGAATGGGGACTTGCATAAGTAAAAAAAGGAACCCTATATGGTGGAGCAAACGTTGGTCATGATGTCCATGTTGCATTAGAGTCATATAGAATTTAGTGTCGTGTGATGCTTTGGGTTAGACCTTCCCCTCTCCAAGCATTGAATATGCTAATGCTTGGACTATAATAGACCACCTTTGTTGTACACTAATGCAAACCTATGTATGAGTTTCAGCCAACATTTACATCCACTCTATAAGATCTCCAGAGAACTAACATCATTATTTTTCCATTACTATAAAGGAGATGTACTATAATATTTGCCTGGACTTGTTGATTTCACTGTTAAGTTGAACCTAAATGACAAACAGAGAGGATCACTAAGAAAGCTACAACACTTTGTAGGAAATCGAATGAGTAGAGATATAACGATGTTAGTTCTTGGAGATCTTGTAGAGTGGATGCTTGGTTGCTCTGTAGGTTACAAATATTTAGGTTCCTCATTAGATGCTTCAATATATGAATCATATATGGGGCCCCTAAAATTATTATTATTGATTTCAAATATAACATCCAAATCTTCATGAAATGAATAAATGCATGCATTTTCCATCTCATCATCAAACAAGGGTTTGCCTACAAAATATTCCTCATTAGAATCTCAACAATATGGACCATCTAATTCAGATTCTTTGGATGAGGTAATATAATAGGAGAATGGGTTCTTTCATAACCAACAACCCAAAGGATCGCTGTCTATACTTCCTGCTTCTTCACTAACTTGAATCCTTCCTTATCAGCTTTGAAACATGGGTTTTCTTCACTGTGCATGCATTTACATTGATCAGCTAATGACAGACCCAATTTGATAGTTTCAGCTAACTCACATTTGACCCATATTGGCTTATATGGATTTTGAAGTCTGGCCAGTCTGAGCGTTACAATTAGTGGACGAACCCATCACATTTCGGTTCGCATTCAAATTGATTTGATTGTTTTTATGTGAGTTATCTCAATAACTAGTTCCCAAATAGGCTATTAATCCGAATCTACCCAAATGTGATGCTTAAGGGAGGTTTAGAGAAGGATTCAAGCTCCACCATAGCCACAATAGTTAGAGTTTTTTTGCTCACATGTATGCTCGGTCCATTGGAGAATGATGAAAATCAGTCGCTGTCCTAAGAAGGATTGTTGAGCCATGTTTTTTTATAAGCAAGAAACTAGAACCTAACCCCTAGATCATTGAATATCATTATGAAAGACCTAGGTTAGAATGAAACTCAAACCTAACCCAATATTTTCCAAATTGTAGCGACATCAGGGGTTTTCTAGAATTCTGCCAAATGTTATGGATTTCTTCTTTAAGGTGTTTTATTATAGAAATTTTATATTAGAAAGCAACTTGAATCTAACCTAGTAATTACCAATCTCTAAACACCATGAGATCTTGGACTATACAATATATTTCCATTAAGTGATTGAATTAAGTAATCCACTTAAAGTAACTATTTTATCAAAATATTAGATTTTTTTCTACATACCTATTAATATCATCATCAAACAAAATTTTCCATGAGGACAAAGTTCAACAACTCTATCCACATGAACTATATCTCACAAAAGATAACAAATGTTCAACCAAGCAATGGTGACAATTCCTGGTATTATTCTTTTGAGGCCTGGAAATTCGCAGGCAACAATAGAAAGGTATTCTCCCCATTCAACATTCCCAACTAGCCCATGACTGTTTGGTATGGGGAATCCATCCGATTTGTGGACCGGCTACCGTAGGTAAAAGTAACAAAGACAGAGGTTTTACCGGTTGCGGCCCGGTCCACCGTGTATATTTTTGTATTTTTTGACTTAAGTATCATATGCATATGCCTAATTAACCATGCAGGGTGATAAGGATGCAAGGATTATTCACAATGTGATGCGCAGGCTATTACCTCTCGTCTTAGGCTCACAAGCATCTAAATCACATATGCAGAAATAAAACTAACTAGCTATCTATCTATCTATCCCTGGGGAGCAAACTTTAACTTATTTGTGAGTAATGTGAAATTGTGCATGTATCATAAAGAGAAATTATAGATAGCTGATATTTCATCCTACAACACATGAATGATTAAAGATATTTCAACAATCAGATAGCTAATTGTTTTATGAACAGCATACATTACTCATGGTGGTAATTCCACAAAATAAACCAGAAATCATTTAAACAAGAACATAGGTTCTTGAGAGTTAGAACGATCTCACGGTTAATGGACAAAAAGATGGAAAAACAAAATAGTTCATCTTTCAGACATCCACAGCATAACATTTGAAAATGCCACCAATCTTCCTCCAAAAGGCAAACAATACTTCTTTATTGCAAAGAGAAATAGTTCTTCTTACAATATAGCTTTTCATGTCTCACTGGGAAAAATCCCCTTCTCCCTCTTAGTCTATTACATTTATACAAAAAGGTGAGACGATTGGGCTGCCCAAAGTAACCTTTGGGCTTCCCAACTCTTTGTTTCCCAATGCTTGACTTTTCTTAAAGATTTACAAAATTATTACAAATTACCAAAAGTGACCAATCCCTTACGAGGAGGGTCCCACTTGGGCATCTAGAAATTTCTTCCATTTCGTAGCTTCAGAGGCAATGCCCTCAAACGCACAAGGCTCTAGAAACTAAATATTAATCTCAAAATTAGCAGCCTGGTTCTTTATAACCACAATCCTGGTTGCACTCAATCGAAGCTGATCTTCCAGAAGCTGCACGTTGAGAGCTGAATGATCTACTTCACTCCTCAGGATCTGATCATTCAGGGATTTAATCTGATGTACTTTAGCTTCCTCTTCCTGGTACATCTTCTGCAACAACTCTACAAATGCGTTGTGATCTGGGAAAACCTCAATCCTTTGCTCGGCCTCTATGCTCCTTTTGTCTTTTTAACGGTCTTCTTGAAATCCTCTGCGGTGTTGATAGTGAATTCCACTAAGTCATAATCCCGCTTGAGGGCCTGTTGATCCTTTGACGGTATTTCTGCTGGATTTTCTTCATTGTTTACCAGCCTTGCCATTCTTGCAGTCAGGACTTTAAGGACGTCCTGAGATCTATCAACGAAATAAGAAGAGGTCTCCAAGATTTCCTCCAATCTGCCATCTATCTGCAGTACTCTGCACCTCTCTCCTTCTATAGTAGTTTGCAGATGCAGCATTTTAGCCTTCTGGGCCAAGACATGCTCTTTGAATGGTTGGAGGTTAACTTGCTGCTCCCTTGCTTCCTTCAGAGCAGTTGTCAGAGAAGAAATATCCTCTTGATGTTTCTCTCTCTGTTCTTGGGAGTGCATCTCACTGGCCTGGAAGATAATCTTTTGCTGATCTTCTAGCTCTTCTACCTTCTCCTGCAGCCGTTCCTTTTCTATCTTCAACTCTTGATATTATTTCTGTATTTTTTCCAGGGATTCTTGTGTTGTTTCCCTGACCTGTCCTTCTACTTGGAGGGCCTGCAATTCAGCCTTAGAAGCCTTTGTCTCCCTCTGCATGTCTTCATACTTCCACTTCAGCCTATTGCCTTCCTCACTTTCTTGCCTCAATGAATCTTTCAACTGAGCAGAGGACCTCTTGGACTACTCCAAGTTAGTTATTACCCTGTCCATTTTATCTTCTGAGGCGTGGATTAGTGCAGACCCGGCTCTCAGGGTGAGTCTTGGATCTTGGTCTGTTCCCAACATAACAGCCGTATCCATTATCATTTTACGAGGCATATCTCCTACTTCAACCCTCTTTTCTGTCCTCTTTACTATCCTCTTTATTGCCTTGTCGTAGAAAACAACGTTGAAGTCAGGGATTTCTTCTCCCCTTTTCTAAACAAAAGGAACTAGCTTGAGTGTGGAGACCACAGGTGTGCTGTCAGCAGGCACTTGTGGGTCCTGGACCTCTAGGTTTTCCTTATCTTGAGTCTGCCCTCTAGCTGTACCAATGGCTGACTGTTCGGTCTCTGTTTGTGTCAGTTTCAGCCTTTCTGCTTCCTGCTTTTGTAGCTCCTCATCGAGCTTCCTCTTCACCTCTTCTACTTCTTTTCTAGCGGCTTCCTCTACTTCTTTAGCTGCTTCTTTTGCTTTCTCAGCTGCTTCTTGAGCAGCTCTTCTTTTCTCTTCTTCTTCTGTATGCAGCCATCCTACAGCTTCTTGTGCCAATCTCTGGGCTTCCTCATTTCTCTTTCTGGCCTCTTCATCAGCCTTGGCTTGTTCATCTCCTTTCCCACCTTTTGTCGTAATATTTTTCTTAAACCTTCTTCTCAAGGCTGCCATGTTTACTGCATTTCGGAAGATGGACTCCTCTCGATCCCAATGGTGGGTATACTCAAAATGAACGTTGTGCTCTTTACAGTGTTCAGCTAATTTACCGTGAGTATCATTTCTACGAAAGGGCATCTCTCCAAAATGGAACCTTTCCAGCTCTTCTACAAATTCATCGGCTTTCTTCACTTTGGTGAACTTGTAGCTCCCTAGCTTGAAGGGAAAAGGGGGATAGGCTGTCTTTTTGTCTTCAAACAGAAAGCTGCCTATTCCATCCAGGAACACTTGTCTGACTGCCTCCTTGTGAATAATGTAATTAGTTGCATATTTGGGCATTAGGGAAGGTGCTCTCGAACCTCCAAACATCCTGAAGTACGGGCCATTTTCAGTCAAATAGTAGTCTGCATACTCCTCTATCACTTGCAGTGCCTCTTCTGACATAAAATCACACTCCTTTAGGAAAATGAGTGTGTATAAGGGCATGATAAAGTGCTCAAATACTTCTCGATAATGGCTATGATATTTGTGTGCCCACAGCGGTTTATAGGTAGCATAGACAGGCATTCTTTCCCTATTCCAGATGCACTTGAGTTCGGGGAAAGGATGATTACACAATATGCAATCGATGAGTATGGAACTCATATAGAATTCAGACCTCTTCTAGGCCACTACTCCCAAAGTTAAGGCCAAGCAAGCTGAAAGACTATTTGATACAAGGCTAGCCCAGTGGAAAATTGTCCCCTGGGTTGCAAGATGAAAAATGATGGGTATCCACTCCAACTTGAAGAACCTACCATGTGCTCTTCCAAAAATCCTATTCAGCATTAAAGCTATGAACCTATAAGGAGCCCTTAATCTTGACGTATCGTAATCACCTGTCGGTCTATATCTGTAATGTTTTCCCTGCAACAACATCCTTTTAAGAGTCTCTACCAGGTCCATTATAATGTTGTTCAGCCAATCATCAGATAAAAATACTTGGGCTTCTGGCAAGTGGTAATCCAACACTACATATCCAGGGCTATATGCAGCATAGCCCTGTCTTTCAACATTTTCCAGAATCATTGTTGTGACATCTGCCCGGGGCAAAATCCATCCAATTACTTCAGAGCACGAGAACAACTCTGGTCTGGTGGCAACCTTCATAAGAGAAGATTTCTCTATGTTGGCATATATGGACTCTTCTTTCAATCCCATGTCCGGAACCTCTCTACATGTGATCAATCTATATATTTCTCCCCACTGGTATTCATGTTCAATACCAGAAATGCACTTCATGTCCTTGTATATGTATTCTGTCTTAGTGACAACTTCTACTTCTGGCTCTTAATCGACCACAGGGGCCTTATTCTTTTGTCTCTTTGACATGGTGAGCTCTTCCTTCCATAAAACTATAACATTAATCCCTTATGGCTGAGTGACAAACTTGTATACATTAATGTGCAGTGTGCCATTTCTTCTATGTTCAACATGATAGCAATCAGTCAATGAAGTAAATAAATGCATGTATAGCCTGAAATGGCCTAACTAACAGAAGTGTTAAAACCCAATGTGCAGCATTCAGTGACTTAGTTTATGTCTAGCATGATGAAACATAGTTATATACAGTAAAATGTGCAATCTACCACCACTGTAGGATATTAAACAATTCTATCAACCATATTCAAAATGGCACTAGATCTACATTAATATGCAACAAATCTCAGCTCTCTGCACACGCCATGGTCGTTTCGCTGCACGGGAAAAACAGTGGTAACTACGCAATTTTCTTCAACGGCTCCATGCTCACCTACTAAGAGTAATGACATATCCCTTTCAGTAGGCTAGGGGTTCAACACTAAGCTTGAAAGAGGTCACACGGAACCACGAGATGAAAACGATTGGGGTTCAAACGACACGGAAGCCCAAAAATGGCACAAACAGTCCCAAACCTCCAAGGAAGGCCATGGAAAACCTATCTCCTACCCACCATCATTACGCAGGGTGATTTGGCACAGACAGCATAATGACCGTTTGCGCCAAACCCCCTCACTCTCTATGCGCAGGGTTGCAAAATAAATGGCGGTGAGGGGAAAACTACTCCGCATGTCAAACCGCCCTCCCACGCTCTACTATGATACGAAATCCTCCAAATATATATGTAATTACGGGGTCGAGTAAACGGCTTGGAAAACAAACCACCGTAGCAAGCATAACCACCAAACGTTTAACGGAAAGGGAAAGGAAAACAAAGCCTACCTGGCACTGATGTGTAACCGGTGTGTATGGCGGGACGAAGATAGTCGGGCTTCCACAGTTTCCTCTTGGATGCGAGTACCAGCACTAGGGTCCAAACAAGCTCGAGCACTCGACAGCCCGATAGCGATAGAGCATGGTGGTCAAAAAATAACAATAGAATAACCTGATGCCTCGACCCCGTATATATAGTCAACCAGAACGGGCGAGCAAAGATCGGACGGTGGAGGGCTTTTGAATCGGAAGATGAAAGCAAACGCCCTTCCGCAACGGTGGATGATCAAAGCACCAAGTCATCCACAATGAGTAAAGTTAAGTCGGAAGCAACATGCATACACATCGGAAGGGCTAGTGTTTCTTTCGTCCGCAAAGGCGAAACCGTAAAGCGCACCATCGTCCGCAACGTCGGGACTTAAGTTGGAAGCGGAATGTCTAAGAGATCGGCAAGGAAAAGTGTCTGGTAGCCGCAACGGCTGAGCTAACAAAAGGTCCGACCTTCTGTAACGGCAGGATTAAAATGACTCCAACGGCTGGAAGGAGAAAACTTTTGACATTCATAACGACGGCAACTGAAGACCTATGGGTTCGATGTAAACAATCAAAGTGGGGGAAAAAATTCAAGCCATAATCGAGAGAGATTGCAATTTTCCGTCCGCAACGCCAGAAGGGGAAGTCTCCCCGCAACCGCAAGGGTGGAAGCCCACGACTTATGGAATCTATGGAAATGACAAACAGACCCAAAACGTCAAAGCACTGATCGGAAGAGGAAGCAGTTTTCCTTTTGCAATGGTGAAGAAAGAAATGATAAAAATTTTGATGCCAAAACACAAAACCAGCCGATGAAAATCAATCGAAACGGGATAAAAGTCGAAGTTAAAACCGAAAGTCTATCCGCAATGGCGGAGAAAGAAATGACAAGTCCTTCCGATTCAAACATGCTGTAAATGCATTTAACAAGAGTAATGAAGTTTGATCAGACATTGGATCTTTTCAAGCGGTATACCAATCCAAACATAGGAAAACAAAGAAGAAAATCAACTAATCCAAAGCAAAGGAGGGTCCTAAATTTTTTTGGAATTTTGGGAATTTGTTGCAGCTGTAACAATTGGCGACTACCTAGTGAAACCCAGATTTTTGA
This sequence comes from Pseudotsuga menziesii, assembly GCA_001517045.1. Classification (NCBI taxonomy): domain Eukaryota; kingdom Viridiplantae; phylum Streptophyta; class Pinopsida; order Pinales; family Pinaceae; genus Pseudotsuga; species Pseudotsuga menziesii. The sequence continues at coordinate 17,257 of LPNX010612385.1, forward strand.
ATTAACTCCTTCCCAATGCCAGACCATCTGAATAAAAGTTGAAATATTCTAGATGTTTGTATCCCTAGGCTGGCCAACTTAAGCATTTAAATCATTGAGAAGCAGTCCATTCTTTGGGAAATGGTAACAACAAAAATATTGCAAGTCTGAATAACTCTTTTGAGACCTAATAAATGAGGTTCATTTTACCAGTCCTTAGGTAGTTTCATGCTAGGACACCACAGGATTGTAACAGATAGTAAACAGAATTATCCTTTTGTTCCTCATTCCCATGCCAATTTCACTTTTGTGCCACCAGAAATTTAGTTCTTTTGAGTCCTCCATTTGCCTTTCTTTCTGAATTTTATTCAGGCTCCTCTATCCCATAGTGCCCTTTTGTGTGAGACAAGAATTGGCGTTTCATCTCACGGACAGAGAGGAACTTTCGGCAATTTGAAATTCATGATTTTGATACTTTGCTTTGATATGTCTTGCTTCTTTTAAGGAGTTTTGACTCTTGCTAGCTTTTAGCTTTTCTGAAATTATGGCATGCGATCATTTATATATGATGTACTGTTTACCTTGCTTCCTTTCCATGGATCTTTTGCTATCACCCCTTGGATATTTAAGATGTGAAATGGATGGAACCTCGAAATAGTATTCCAGACCTCTTTACTTCTGAGTTATTTACAGGGGTTAAGTAAGACTTCAATGAATGCATGGCCAGTTAGGGACACTGCTACTAGAAGACATTCTATGTTTCAAAGCATAGTCTTTTGCTCAAGATTTCAGTTAATAAAGAACCCTGATGTCTCCATTGCAACCAAAAGTTTTCCTCTTTATTCAAAATCAACAGAACTACTAACAAAGCGGTGAAAATGAAGGAAATCATCAAATCTATAAATTAAAATAGAACAAACTCAAATCAATAATCAAAGCATTAAAGCAAACAAATCAATTTATTTATGTACAAAGCAAAAGAAAAGAAAATTTTTTTGCCCGCTCCTGAATATCTTTAATCTTAGGGAGTTAGAGGGTGGGATGGATTATAGGCATGCGGTATCTAACCATGGTCTAGCTATGCTATTTTTGAAATTGAACACCTATCTACTATCCTACATTCATCCCTCTCAGCCTGAGGAAGTTGAAGGAGATCAGGCTGAGTGTCAATTCTAGAACTGGCCTTTCTTGAGGTAAGATGTCTTAGCTTAAGCTCAATTAGATAATTTCCCAGGACAGAATCAGCAGATTCATTTCCCTCTCCTAGCCTAGTAACATTATGCTTCATGTAGGGCTCTCTTACAATCTTAATTAGGTTTGGGCTCCCCTTCTGAGGCAGCCACAAGTGTGACCAGTCGAAAGCAAAGTACCCATCTAGTTGTGCTGACCAATCTCGATTCAAGATCAATCCATAGCCATCAGGTATGTCTGCTACTACAATATCAAGGTATTGACATATATTTTTATTCGCAGACAATCGAATCAAAATATTCTTCATCTCCCCCACCACTTTGACACTAGTCTTGTCTAGTTGAGTGACGTCCCAATCAGTAGGTATTAGCTACCCATTAAGTTTTTTGCATATTGCAAGAGGCATAACATTCATCTATGATCCAGAATCCACCAGACAATTATGCACCTTATGGTTTAAAATCTCCAGAGTCAAAAGGAAAGGTGGGGTGCTAGTTTTCCTTACCCCAGTTGATTTGACCTTTTCCTCCACAGGTTGGTTTTCGGTGGGTATCTCCTCTTTAAATTCATTAATCTTTTTAGTGTTCCCTTCCTCATCATTTTCTATAGGTTTGACAAGCTCATTGCTCGGTTCTGCCTCCTGGTTGAGGGTAGTAGTTTCAGGTGTTTTATCTTTATTACCAACATCTCCTTGTCTCATGACATTCTTTTGCAGCCTTTTGATCTTCAAAATTGTTAAATCCATGTCCTTTGTTGCTGTAGGTGTGCATTCAGTTTTGAGAGTGCTCTCTTCAGGGTCAAACAACGAGACACCATCCCATGAAAACGTAGTGTCATTATCTTGTTTCTCCATAGTTTGGTTTTTCTTTTCCTCTTTGCCACTGTCCTTGGTTAATTTAGAATTTAGCAGCCTACTCATCACCAATGTCATCGAATTCAACCATCGAGGGCACTTCTTTTTCGAATGAGGTTGTTGCTGAAAAGTGCAGAAATTGTCTCCTCCCACTTCTATTATATTCATTGAGGCTAAATTTGGGGGAGGGATTTTCCATTGGTTGCTATCCTCTTGTTTTGGATAGTATGGTTTGTAAGTTTTCTGCATTTCTCTTTCTTTTTCCAGATCTATTATTCAGTTGGATAGTTTCTGCATCATCTTCAGCATACCCTGATAATCATGTGATTGTTCATCTTTAGATTTAGACAACAGTAAAGCTCTTCTATTTGTAGTTTTCTGTCCAGGTAAATCAGGATAATCTTCTACACTTTCCCTTTCAGCCTCTACCCTTTCTGCCTCTTCATAAGTCTCTGCCAATGTAGGTTTGGATTTCATCTTGGCAAACATGGCCAGCTCAGGTCCTAGGGCTGAGGTATAATATTCAATTAAGACTTTGTCTGAGGGTCTATTAGCTTCAAAAAAGTTCTTTAGGTATATTGAAAATATTTGAGTGAAACTATGTACCTTCTCATTCTTCTATTTTTTTAACAAACCAAGACCTTTCATTAGTGAGGCATGAGTTTTTTGGGCTGTGTATTTATTTCTGAATATTCTTTCAAAAGTATTCCAGTCTGGGATTGAGTTTGTAGGAAGAGAAAAATACCATGAAGCAGTTGACTCTTTCAAAGTATGAGGGAAAAATCTACAGACAACATCTTCGTACTCCCCATCCCTTAACCCTTCTACCGCCAAAAAGAAACTTTGTAAGTGGTCATCTACAACAATCCTTTCCTCAAGGTCAAACTTAGGCAGCATCTTATCAAAAGCTTGAGGTAGGTTATGCAATGGAGGTGTGAGGTTCAAAGGGGTTCTAGCTTTCCAAGCAGGCAATGGGTTGGGATGATTCACAAATACACCAGCCATGAGCACAGGTAAAAGAACAAAGTTTGAGTAAAGAGCAACGTAGGGTGAGAACAGGATTTCTTACTTCAAAGGTATAACTGAAACCTGTAAGTGCTTGGGTTGAGTCGAAAGCTTCAAAACATCTGCTGGAAAGGTAATCTTGGGAAATATGTTCCACGGCTAGCCATGCACTGGCGGCCCTCCTTCTAGCACCAGAACTGTTGAGGCCTGGAAATTTGCAGGAAACAACAGAAAGGGATTCTCCCCATGACTGTTTGGTATGGGGAATCCCTTCAGTTTGCAGTCTGGCTACCATAGGTCAAAGTAACAAAGAAAAATCTTTTACCAGTTGCAGCCTGGTCCACCGTGTATATTTTTGTATTTTTTGACTTAAGTATGATATGCATATGCCTAATTAACCATGCAGGGTGATAAGGATACAAGGAGTATTCACAATGTGATGCACAGGTTCTTACCTCTCGTCTTATGCTCACAAGTATCTAAATCACATATGCAGAAATAAAACTAACTAGCTATCTATCTATCTATCCCCGGGGAGCAAACTTTAACTTATTTGTGAGTAATGTGAAATTGTGCATGTATCATAAAGAGAAATTACATATAGCTAATATTTCATCCTACAACACATGAATGATTAAAGATATTTCAAATATCAAATAGCTAATTGTTTTATGAACAACATACATTACTCATGGTGGTAATTCCACAAAATAAACCAGAAATCATTTAAACAAGAACACAGGTTCTGAGAGTTAGAACGATCTCACGGTTAACGGACAAAAAGCTGGAAAAAAAAAATAGTTCATCTTTCATCCATCCACAGCATAACATTTGAAAATGCCACCAATCTTCCTCCAACAGGAAAACAATACTTCTTTATTGCAAAGAGAAATAGTTCTTCTTACAATATAGCTTTTCATGTCTCACTGGGAAAAAGCCCCTTCTCCCTCTTAGTCTATTACATTTATACAAAAAGGTGAGACGGTTGGGTTGCCCAAAGTAACTTTTGGGCTTCCCAACTCTTCGTTTCCCAACGCTTGAATTTTCTCAAAGATTTACAAAATTATTACAAATTACCAAAAGTGACCAATCCCTTACGAGGAGGGTCCCACTTGGGCATGTAGAAATTTCTTCCATTTCGCAGCTTCAGAGGCAATTCCCTCAAACACCCAAGGCTCTAGAAACTGAATATTAATCTCAAACTTAGCAGCCTGGTTCTTTATAACCTCAATCCTGGCTGCACTCAATCGAAGCTGATCTTCCAGAAGCTGCACGCTGATAGCTGAATGATCTACTTCGCTCCTCAGGATCTGATCATTCAGGGATTTAATCTGCTGTACTTTAGCTTCCTCTTCCTGGTACCTCTTCTACAATAGCTCTACAAAGGCGTTGTGATTTGGGAAAACCTCAAGCCTCTGCTCGACCTCTATCTGGCACCGGTTGTAGGTAATGAGAAGCCTTCTGAGAAACTCGGTGCATGCTCCTTTTGTCTTTTTAACGGTCCTCTTGAAATCCTCTGTGGTGTTGATAGCGAATTCCACTAAGTCATAATCCCTCTTGAGGGCTTGTTGATCCTTTGACGATAGTTCTGCTGGAGTTTCTTCATTGTTTTCCAGCCTCGCCATTCTTGCAGTCAGGACTTCAAGGACGTCCTAAGATCTATCAACGAAATAAGAAGAGGTCTCCAAGATTTCCTCCAATCTGCCATCTATCTACAGTGCTCTGCACCTCTCTCCTTCTATAGCAGTTTGCAGCTACATCATTTAGCCTTCTAGACCAAGACATGCTCTTTGAATGGTTGGAGGTTAACTTGTTGCTCCCTTGCTTCCTCCATAGCAGCTGTCAGAGAAGAAATCTTCTCTTGATGTTTCTCTCTCTGTTCTTGGGAGTGCATCCCACTGGCCTGCAAGATAATCGTTTGCTGATCTTCTAGCTCTTCTACCATCTCCTGCAGCCATTCCTTTTCTATCTTCATCTCTTGATATTCTTTCTGTATTTTTTCCAGGGATTCTTGTGTTGTTTCCCTGACCTATCTTTCTACTTGGAGGGCCTGCAATTCATCCTTAGAATCCTTTATCTCCCTCTGCATGTCTTCATACTTCCGCTTCAGCCTATTGCCTTCCTCTCTTTCTCGCCTCAATGTATCTTTCAACTGAGCAGAGGACCTCTTGGACTGCTCCAAGTCAGTTATTACCCTGTCCATTTCTAAGGCGTGGATTAGTGCAGACCCGGCTCTCAGGGTGAGTCTTGGATCTTGGTCTGTTCCAAACATAACAGTCGTATCCGTTATCATTTTACCAGGCATATCTCCTGCTTCAACCCTCTTTTCTGTCCTCTTTACTATCCTCTTTGTTTCCCTGTCATAGAAAACAGTGTTGAAGTCAGGGATTTCTTCTCCCCTTTTCTGAACAAAAGGAACGACCTTGAGTGTGGAGACCACAGGTGTGCTGTCAGCAGGCACTTGTGGGTCCCGAACCTCTGGGTTTTCCTTATCTTGATTTTTCCCTCCAGCTGTACCAGCGGCTGACTGTTCGATCTCTGTTTGTGTCAGTTTTAGCCTTTTTGCTTCCTGCTTTTGCAGCTCCTCATCGAGCTTCCTCTTCGCCTCTTCTGCTTCTTTTCCAGCGGCTTCCTCTACTTCTTTAGCTGCTTCTTTTTCTTTCTCAGCTGCTTCTTGAGCAGCTCTTCTTTTCGCTTCTTCTTCTGTATGCAGCCATCCTACAGCTTCTTGTGCCAATCTCTGGGCTTCCTCATTTCTCTTTCTGGCCTCTTCATCAGCCTTGGCTTATTCATCTCCTTTCCCACCTTTTGTGGTAATCTTTATCTTAAACCTTCTTCTCAAGGCCACCATGTTTACTCCATTTCAGAAGATGGACTCCTCTCGATCCTAATGGTGGGTATACTCAAAATGCACGCTGTGCTCTTTACAGTGTTCATCTATACCATGAGTATCATTTCTACGAAAGGGCATCTCTCCAAAATGGAACTTTTCCAGCTCTTCTACAAATTCATCGGCTTTCTTCACTTTGGTGAACTTGTAGCTCCCTAGATTGAAGGGAAAAGTGGGATAGGATGTCTTTTTGTGCTAAAATAGAAAGCTGCCTATTCCATCCAAGAACACTTTTCTGACTGCCTCCTTGTGAATAATGTAATCAGTTGCGTATTTGGGCAGCAGGGAAGGTGCTCTCAAACCTCCAAACATCCTGAAGTACAGGCCATTTTTAGTCAAATAGTAGTCTGCATACTCCTCTATAACTTGCAATGCCTCTTCTCACATACAATCACACTCCTTTTGGAAAATGAGTGTGTATAAGGGCATGATAAAGTGTTCACATACTTCTCGATAATGGCTGTGATATTTGTGTGCCCACAGCGGTTTATAGGTAGCATAGATAGGCATTATTTCCCTATCCCAGATGCACCTGAGTTCAAGGAAAGGCTGATTACACGATATGCAATCGATGAGTATGGAACTCATATAGAATTCAGACCTCTTCTGGGCCACTCCTCCCAAAGCTGAGGCCGAGCAAGCTGAAAGACTATTCGATACAAGGCTAGCCCAGTTGAAAATTGTCCCCTGGGTTGCAACATGAAAAATGATGGTTATCCACTCCAACTTGAAGAACCTACCATGTGCTCTTCCAAAAATCCTATTCAGCATTAAAGTTATGAACCTATAAGGAGCCCTTAAGCTTGTCGTATCGTAATCACCCGTCGGTCTATATTTGTAATGTTTTCCCTGCAACAACATCCTTTTAATAGTCTCTACCAGGTCCATTCTAATGTTGTTCAGCCAATCATCAGATAAAAATACTTGGACTTATGGCAGGTGGTAAGCCAACGCTACATATCCAGGGCTATATGCAGCATAGCCATGTCTTTCAACATTTTCCAGAATCATTGTTGTGACATATGCCTGGGGAAGAATCCATCCGATTACTTCAGAGCACGGGAACAACTCTCGTCTGGTGGCAACCTTCATAAGAGAAGATTTCTCTATGTTGGCATATATGGACTCTTCTTCCAATCCCATGTCTGGAACCTCTCTACATCTGATCAATCTATATATTTCTCCCCACTGGTATTCAGGTTCAATACCAGAAATGCACTTCGTGTCCTCGTATATGTATTCTTTCTTAGTGACAACTTCTACTTCTTGCTCTTCATTGACCACAGGGGCCTTCTTCTTTTGTCTCTTTGACATGGTGAGCTCTTCCTGCCATAAAACTGTAACATTAAACCCTTCTGGCTGAGTGAGAAACTTGTATACATTAATGTGCAGTGTGCCATTTCTTCTATGTTCAACATGATAGCAATCAATCAATGAAGTAAATAAATGCATGTATAGCCTGAAATGGCCTAACTAAGAGAAGTGTTAAAACCCAATGTGTAGCGTTCAGTGACTTAGTTTATGTCTAGCATGATGAAACATAGTTATATACAGTAAAATGTGCAATCTACCACCACTGTAGGATATTAAACAATTCTATCAACCATATTCAAAACGGCACTAGATCTACATTAATATGCAACAAATCTCAGCTCTCTGTGCATGCCATGGTCATTTCACTGCACGGGAAAAACAGTGGTAGCTACGCGGTTTTCTTCAACGGCGCCATGCTCACCCACTAAGAGTAATGACATATCCCTTTCAGCAGGCTAGGGGTTCGACACTAAGCTCGAAAGAGGTCGCGCGGAACTGCGAGATGAAAACGATTGGGGTTCAAACGACATGAAAGCCCAAAAATGGCACAAACAGTCACAAACGCCCAAGGAAGGCCATGGCAAACCTATCTCCTACCCACCATCATTACGCAGGGCGGTTTGGCGCAGACAGCGTAACGGCCGTCTGCGCCAAACCCCCTCACTCTCTATGCATAGTGTTGCAAAATAAACAGCGGTGAGGGGAAAACTACTCCGCATGTCAAACCGCCCTCCCACGGTCTACTATGATACGGAATCCTCCAAATATATATGTAATTACGGGGTCGAGTAAACGGCCGGGAAAAGAAACCAACGTAGCAAGCATAACCACCAAACGTTTAACAGAAAGGGAAAGGAAAACGAAGCCTATCTGGCACTGATGTGTAACCGGCGTGTATGGAGTGACGAAGACAATTGGGCTTCCACAGTTGCCACCTGGACACGGGTACTAGCCTTAGGGTCCAAACAAGCTCGAGCACTCGACAGCACGATAGCGACAGAGTACGGCGGTCAAAAAATAACAATAGAATAACCTAACGCCTCGACCCCGTATATATAGTCAACCACAACGAGAAATAAAAGATAGGATGGTGGAGGGCTTTTGAATCAGAAGATGAAAGCAAACGCCCTTCCGCAACGACAAATGATCAAAGCACCAAGCCATCCGCAACGATTAAAGTTAAGTCGGAAGCAACACGCATACACATCAAAAGGGCTAGCGTTTCTTTCATCCGCAATGGCAGAACTGTAAAGCGCACCATCGTCCGCAACATCGGGACTTAAGTTGGAAGTGGATCGTCTAAGAGATCGGCAAGGAAAAGCATCCGGTATCCGCAATGGAGGAGCTAACACAAGGTCCGACCTTCCGCAACAGCGGGCTTAAAATGACTCCAACGGCCGAAAGGAGAAAACTTCCGACAGCCGCAACGGCGGCAACCGAAGACTTACGGGTTCGATGTAAACAATCAAAGTGGGGGAAAAAGTTCATGCCATAATCGAGAGAGACTGCGATTTGCCGTCCGCAACACCGGAAGGAGAAGTCTCCCCGCAACTGCAAGGGAGGAAGCCCGCGACTTATGGAATCGATGGAAATGACAAACGAAGCCGAAACGTCAAAGCACTGATCGGAAGAGGAAGCAGTTTTCCTTCCGCAATGGCGGAGAAAGAAATGATAAAAGTTCTGATGCCAAAACACAAAAGCAGCTGATGAAAATCAATCGAAATGGGAGAAAAGTCGAAGTTAAAACCGAAAGTCTATCTGCAATGGTGGAGAAAGAAATGACAAGTCCTTCCGATTCAAACATGTTGTAAATGCATTTAACAAGAGTAATGAAGTTTGATCAGACATTGGATCTTTTCAAGCGGTAGACCAATCCAAACATAGAAAAACAAAGAAGAAAATCAACTAATCCAAAGCAAAGGAGGGTCCTAAAAATTTTTGGAATTTTGGGAATTTGTTGCAGCTGCAACAATTGGCGACTACCTGGTGAACCCCAAATTTCTGAATTAACTCCTTCCCAATGGAATACCATCTGAATAAAAGTTGAAATCTTCTAGATGTTTGTATCCCTAGGCTAGCCAACTTAAGCATGTAAATCATTGAGAAGAAATCCATTCTTTGGGAAATGGTAACAACAGAAATATTGCAAGTCTAAATAACTCTTTTGAGACCTAATAAATGAGGTTCATTTTACCTATCCTTAGGTAGTTTCATGCTAGGACACCACAGGATTGTAACAGATAGTAAACATCATTATCCTTTTGTTCCTCATTCCCATGCCAATTGCACTTTTGTGCCACTAGAACTTTAGTTCTTTTGAGTCCTCCATTTGCCTTTCTTTCTAAATTTTATTCAGGCTCCTCTATCCCATAGTGCCCTTTTGTGTGAGAGAAGAATTGGCATTTCATCTCACAGATGGAGAGGAACTTTCGGCAATTTGAAATTCATGCTTTTGATACTTTCCTTTGATATGTCTTGCTTCTTTTAAGGAGTTTTGACTCTTGCTAGCTTTTAGCTTTTCTGAAATTATGGCATGGGATCATTTATATATGATGTACTGTTTACCTTGCTTCCTTTTCATGGGTCTTTTGCTGTCACCCCCTTGGATATTTAAGATGTGAAATGGACGGAACCTCGAAATAATATTCCAGACCTCTTTACTTCTGAGTTATTTACAGGGGTTAAGTAAGACTTCAATGAATGCATGGCCAGTTAGGGACACTGCTACTAGAAGACATTCTATGTTTCAAAGCACAGTCTTTTGCTCAATATTTCAGTTAATAAAGAACCCTGATGTCTCCATTGCAACCAAAATTTTGCCTCTTTATTCAAAATCAACAGAACTACTAACAAAGCGGTGAAAATGAAGGAAATCATCAAAGCTATAAATTAAAATAGAACAACCTCAAATCAATAATCAAATCATTAAAGCAAACAAATCAATTTATTTATGTACAAAGCAAAAGAAAAGAAAAAAATTCTGCCCACTCCTGAATATCTTTAATCTTAGGGAGTTAGAGGGTGGTATGGATTATAGACATGCGATATCTAACCATGGTCTAGCTGTGCTACTTTTGCAATTGAACACCTGTCTACAATCCTACATTCATCCCTCTCATCTTGAGGAAGTTGAAGGAGATCAGGCTGAGTGTCAATTCTAGAACTGGCCTTTCTTGAGGTAAGATGTCCTAGCTTAAGCTCAGTCAGATAATTTCCCAGGACAGAATCAGCAGATTCATTTCCCTCTCCTATCCTAGTAACATTATGCTTCATGTAGGGCTCTCTTACAATCTTAATCAGGTTTGGGCTCCCCTTCTAAGGCAGCCACAAGTGTGACCAGTCGGAAGCAAAGTACCCATCTAGTCGTGCTGACCAATCTCGATTCAAGATCAATCCATAGCCATCAGGTATGTTTGCTACTACAATATCAAGGTATTGACATATCTTTTTACTCACAGACAATCGAATCAAAATATTCTTCATCTCCCCCACCACTTTGACACTAGTCTTGTCTAGTTGAGTGATGTCCCAATCAGTAGGTATTAGCTTCCCATTAAGTTTTTTGCATACTGCAAGAGGAATAACATTCATTGGTGATCCAGAATCCACCAGACAATTATGCACCTTATGGTTTAAAATCTCCAAAGTCAAAACGAAAGGTGGGGTGCTAGTTTTCCTTACCCCAATTTATTTGACCTTTTCCTCCATAGGTTGGTTTTTGGTGGGTATATCCTCTTTAACTTCCTTAATCTTTTCAGCGTTCCCTTCCTCAACATTTTCTAGAGGTTTGACAGGCTCATTGCTCGGTTCTGCCTCCTGGTTGAGGGTAGTCGTTTCAGGTGTTTTATCTTTATTACTAACATCTTCTTGTCTCATGACATTCTTTTGCAGCCTTTTGATCTTCAGAATTGTTAAATCCATGTCCTTTGTTGCTGTAGGTGTGCATTCAGTTTTGAGAGTGCTCTCTTCAAGGTCAAACAGCAAGACACCATCCCATGAAAACATAGTGTCATTATCTTGTTTCTCCATAGTCTGGTTTTTCTTTTCCTCTTTGCCACTATCCTTGGTCAATTTAGAATCTAGCAGCTTACTCATCACCAATGTCATCGAATTCAACCATTGAGGGCACTTCTTTTCCGGATGAGGTTGTTGGTGAAAAGTGCAGAAATTGTCTCCTCCCACTTCTGTTATATTCATTGAGGCTAAATTTGGGGGAGGGATTTTCCATTGGTTGCTATCCTCTTTTTTTGGATAGTATGGTTTGTAAGTTTTCCACATTTACCTTTCTTTTTCCAGATCTATTATTCGGTTGGATAGTTTCTGCATCATCTTCAGCATACCCTGATAATCATGTGATTGTTCATCTTTAGATTTAGACAACAGTAAAGCTCTTCTATTTGTAGTTTTCTCTCCAGGTAAATCAGGATAATCTTCTACACTTTTCCTTTCAGCCTCTACCCTTTCTGCCTCTTCATAAGTCTCTGCCAATGTAGGTTTGGCTTTCATCTTGGCAAACATGGCCAGCTCAGGTCCTAGGGCTGAGGTATAATATTCAATTAAGACTTTGTCTGAGGGTCTGTCAACTTCAGAAAAGTTCTTTAGGTATATTGAAAATCTTTGAGTGAAACTATGTACCTTCTCATTCTTCTCTTTTCTTAACAAACCAAGACCTTTCATTAGGGAGGCATGAGTTTTTGGGGCTGTGTATTTATTTCTGAATATTCTTTTAAAAGTATTCCAGTCTAGGATTGAGTTTACAGGCAGAGAAAAATACCATGAAGCAGCTGCCCCTTTCAAGGTATCAGGGAATAATCTACAGACAATATCTTCGTACTCCCCATCCCTTAACCCTTCTACCGCCAAAAAGAAACTTTGTAAGTGGTCATCTACAACAATACTTTCCTCAGGGTCAAACTTAGGAAACAGCTTATCAAAAGCTTGAGGTAGGTTATGCAATGGAGGTGTGAGGTTCAAAGGGGTTCTATCTTTCCAAGCAGGCAATGGGTTGGGCTGATTCACAATTACACCAGTCATGAGCACAGGTAAAAGAACAAAGTCTAAGTAATGATCAACGTAGGGTGAGAACAGGATTTCTTACTTCAAAGGTATAACCAAAACCTGTAAGTGCTTGGGTTGAGTTGAAAGCTTCAAAACATCTGCTGGTAAGGTAATCTTGGGAAATATGTTCCACAGCCAGCCATGCACTGGCGGCCCTCCTTCTAGCACCAGAACTGTTGAGGCCTGGAAATTCGCATGCAACAACAGAAAGGGATTCTCCCTAGTCAACGTTCCCAACTAGCCGGCCATGACTGTTTGGTATGGGGAATCCGTCCGGTTTACGGTCCGGATACCGTAGTTGAAAGTAACAAAGACAAAGGTTTTATCGGTTGCGGCCCAGTCCACCGTGTATATTTTTGTATTTTTTGACTTAAGTATGATATGCATATGCCTAATTAACCATGCAGGGTGATAAGGATGCAAGGAGTATTCACAATGTGATGCACAGGTTATTACCTCTCGTCTTAGGCTCACAAGCATCTAAATCACATATGCAGAAATAAAACTAACTAGCTATATATCTATCTATCCCCGGGGAGAAAACTTTAACTTATTTGTGAGTAATGTGAAATTGTGCATGTATCATAAAGAGAAATTACAGATAGCTGATATTTCATCCTACAACACATGAATGATTAAATATATTTCAACAATCAGATAGCTAATTGTTTTATGAACAACATACATTACTCATGGTGGCAATTCCACAAAATAAACCAGAAATCATTTAAACAAGAACATAGGTTCTGAGAGTTAGAACGATCTCACGGTTAATGGACAAAAAGATGGAAAAACAAAATAGTTCATCTTTCAGCCATCAACAGCATAACATTTGAAAATGCCACCAATATTCCTCCAACAGACAAACAATACTTATTTATTGCAAAGAGAAATAGTTCTTCTTACAATATAGCTTTTCATGTCTCACTGGGAAAAATCCCCTTCTCCCTCTTAGTGTATTACATTTATACAAAAAGGTGAGACGGTTGGGCTGCCCAAAGTAACCTTTGGGCTTCCCAACTCTTCGTTTCCCAATGCTTGACTTTTCTCAAATATTTACAAAATTATTACAAATTTCCAAAAGTGACCAATCCCTTACGAGGAGGGTCCCACCTGGGCATCTAGAAATTTCTTCCATTTCGCAGCTTCAGAGGCAATTCCCTCAAACGCACAAGGCTCTAGAAACTGAATATTAATCTCAAACTTAGTTGATCTTCCAGAAGCTGCACGCTGATAGCTGAATGATCTACTTCGCTACTCAGGATCTGATCATTGAGGGCTTTAATCTGCTATACTTTAGCTTCCTCTTCCTGGTACCTCTTCTGCAACAGCTCTACAAAGGCGTTGTGATCTGGGAAAACCTAAAGCCTCTACTCGGCCTCTATCTGGCACCGATTGTAGGTAATGAGAAGCCTTATGAAAAACTCGGTGCATGCTCCTTTTGTCCTTTTAACGGTCTTCTTGAAATCCTCTGCAGTGTTGATAGCGAATTCCACTAAGTCATAATCCCGCTTGAGGGCCTGTTGATCCTTTGACAGTAGTTCTGCTAGAGTTTCTTTATTGTTTTCCAGCCTCGCCATTCTTGCAGTCAGGACTTCAAGGACGTCCTGAGATCTATCAACGAAATAAGAAGAGGTCTCCAAGATTTCCTCCAATCTGCCATCTATCTGCAGTACTCTGCACCTCTCTCCTTCTATAGCAGTTTGCAGTTGTAGCATTTAGCCTTCTAGGCCAAGACATGCTCTTTGAATGGTTGGAGGTTAACTTGTTGCTTCCTTGCTTCCTCCATAGTAGTTGTCAGAGAAGAAATCTGCTCTTGATGTTTCTCTCTCTGTTCTTGGGAGTGCATCTCACTGGCCTGCAAGATAATCTTTTGCTGATCTTCTAGCTCTTCTACCTTCTCTTGCAGCCATTCCTTTTCTATCTTCAGCGCTTGATATTCTTTCTGTATTTATTCTAGGGATTCTTGTGTTGTTTCCCTGACCTCTCTTTCTACTTGGAGGGCCTGCAATTTAGCCTTAGAAGCCTTTATCTCACTCTACATGTCTTCATACTTTCACTTCAACCTATTGCCTTCCTCTCTTTATCGCCTCAATGTATCTTTCAACTGAGCAGAGGACTTCTTGGAATGCTCCAACTCAGTTATTACCTTGTCCATGTTATCTTCTGAGTTGTGGATTAGTGTAGACTCGGCTCTCAGTGTGAGTCTTGGATCTTGGTATGTTCCCAACATAACAGCCGTATCCGTTATCATTTTACCAGGCATATCTCCTGCTTCAACCCTCTTTTCTGTCCTCTTTACTATCCTCTCTGTTGCCCTGTCATAGAAAACAGTGTTGAAGTCAGGGATTTCTTCTCCCCTTTTCTGAACAAAAGGAACTAGCTTGAGTGTGGAGACCACAGGTGTGCTGTCAGCAGGCACTTGTGGGTCCTGGACCTCTGGGTTTTCCTTATCTTGAGTTTGCCCTCCAGCTGTACCAGCGGCTGACTGTTTGGTCTCTGTTTGTGTCAATTTCAGCCTTTCTGCTTCCTGCTTTTGTAGCTCCTCATCGAGCTTCCTCTTCGCCTCTTCTGCTTCTTTTCTAGCGGCTTCCTCTACTTCTTTAGCTGCTTCTTTTACTTTCTCGGCTGCTTCTTGAGCAACTCTTCTTTTCACTTCTTCTTCTATATGTAGCCATCCTACATCTTCTTGTGCCAATCTCTGGGCTTCCTCATTTCTCTTTCTGGCCTCTTCATCAGCCTTGGCTTGTTCATCTCCTTTCCCACCTTTTGTGGTAATATTTTTCTTAAACCTTCTTCTCAAGGCTGCCATGTTTACTGCATTTCGGAAGATGGACTCCTCTCGATCCCAATGGTGGGTATACTCAAAATGCACGTTGTTCTCTTTACAGTGTTCAGCTACTTTACCATGAGTATCATTTCTATGAAAGGGCATCTCTCCAAAATGGAACTTTTCCAGCTCTTCTATAAATTCATCGGCTTTATTCACTTTGCTAAACTTGTATCTCCCTAGCTTGAAGGGCAAAGGGGGATAGGCTGTCTTTTTGTGCTCATACAGAAAGCTGCCTATTCCATCCAGGAACACTTGTCTGACTGCCTCCTTGTGAATAATGTAATCAGTTGCGTATTTGGGCAGCAGGGAAGGTGCTCTCGAACCTCCAAACATACTGAAGTACAGGCCATTTTCAGTCAAATAGTAGTCTGCATACTCGTCTATCACTTGTAGTGCCTCTTCTGACATACAATCACACTCCTTTAGGAAAATGAGTGTGTATAAGGGAATGATAAAGTGTTTAAATACTTCTCGATAATGGCTGTGATATTTGTGTGCCCACAGTGGTTTATAGGCAGCATAGATATGCATTCTTTCCCTATCCCAGATGCACCCGAGTTTGGGGGAAGGATGATTAAACAATATGCAATCGATGAGTATGGAACTCATATAGAATTCAGACCTCTTTTGGGCCACTCCTCCCAAAGCTGAGGCCAAGCAAGCTGAAAGACTATTTGATACAAGGCTAGCCTAGTTGAAAATTGTCCCCTAAGTTGCAACATGAAAAATGATGGGTATCCACTCCAACATGAAGAACCTACCATGTGCTCTTCCAAAAATCCGATTCAGCGTTAAAGCTATGAACCTATAAGGAGCCCTTAAGCTTGTTGTATCGTAATCACCCGTCGGTCTATATCTGTAATGTTTTCCCTGCAACAGCATCCTTTTAAGAGTCTCTACCAGGTTCATTCTAATTTTTTTCAGCCAATCATCAAATAAAAATACTTGGGCTTCTGGCAGGTGGTAATCCAACGCTACATATCTAGGGCTATATGCAGCATAGCCCTATCTTTCAACATTTTCCAGAATCATTGTTGTGACATATTCCTAGGGAAGAATCCATCCGATTACTGCAGAGCACGGGAACAACTCTGGTCTGGTGGCAACCTTCATAAGAGAAGATTTCTCTATGTTGGCATATATGGACTCTTCTTCCAATCCCATGTCCGGAACCTCTCTACGTGTGATCAATCTATATATTTCTCCCCATTGGTATTAAGATTCAATACCAGAAATGACTTCGTGTCCTCGTATATGTATTATGTCTTAGTGACAACTTCTACTTTTGGCTCTTCATCGACCACAGGGGCCTTCTTCTTTTGTCTCTTTGACATGGTGAGCTCTTCCTGCCATAAAACTGTAACATTAAACCCTTCTGGCTGAGTGACAAACTTGTATACATTAATGTGCAATGTGCCATTTCTTCTATGTTCAACATGATAGCAATTAGTCAATGAAGTAAATAAATGCATGTATAGCCTGAAATGGCCTAACTAACAGAAGTATTAAAACCCAATGTGCAGCATTCAATGACTTAGTTTATGTCTAGCATGATGAAACATAGTTATATACAGTAAAATGTGCAATCTACCACCGCTGTAGGATATTAAACAATTCTATCAACCATATTCAAAATGGCAATAGATCTACATTAATATGCAACAAATCTTGGCTCTCTGTGCATGCCATGGTCGTTTCGCTGCGCGGGAAAAATAATGGTAACTACGTGGTTTTCTTCAACGCCGCCATGCTCACCCACTAAGAGTAATGACATATCCCTTTTAGCAGGCTAGGGGTTTGACACTAAGCTCGAAAGAAGTTGCGCGGAACCGCAAGATGAAAATGATTGGGGTTCAAACGACACGGAAGCCCAAAAACGGCACAAACAGTCTTAAACCCCCAAGGAAGGCCATGGCAAACCTATCTCCTACCCACCATCATTGTGCAGGGTGGTTTGGCGCAGACATCGTAACCACCATCTGTGCCAAACCTCCTCACTCTCTATGCACAGGGTTGCAAAATAAACGGTGGTGAGGGGAAAACTACTCCGCATGTCAAACCGCCCTCCCACGGTCTACTATGATACGAAATCCTCCAAATATATATGCAATTGCGGGGTCGAGTAAACGGCCGAGAAAACAAACCACCGTAGCAAGCATAACCACCAAACGTTTAACGAAAAGGGAAAGGAAAACGAAGCCTACCTAGAACTGATGTGTAACCGCCATGTATGGTGGGACGAAGAAAATCGGGCTTCCACAGTTGCCACCTGGATGCGGGTACCAGCACTAGGGTCCAAACAAGCTCGAGCACTCGACAGCAAAAAAGCGACAGAGCACGGCGGTCAAAACATAACAATAGAATAACCTAACGCCTCGACCCCGTATATATAGTCAACCACAACGAGCGAGCAAAGATCCAACAGTGGAGGGCTTTTGAATCGGAATATGAAAGCAAACGCCCTTCCGCAATGGCGGATGATCAAAGTGCCAAGCCATCTGCAACGAGTAAAGTTAAGTCGAAAGCAACACGCATACACATCGGAAGGGCTAGCATGTCTTTCGTCTGCAACGGCAGAACCGTAAAGCGCACCATCGTCCGGAATGTCGGGACTTAAGTTGGAAGCGAAACGTCTAAGAGATCGGCAAGGAAAAGCGTCTGGTAGCCGCGACGGCGGAGCTAACAAAAGGTCTGACCTTCCGCAATGGCGGGCTTAAAATGACTCCAACAGTCGGAAGGAAAAAACTTCCGACAGCCGCAACGATGGCAATCGAAGACTTACGGGTTCGATGTAAACAATGAAAGCAGGGGAAAAAATTCAAGCCATAATTGGAAGAGACTGCGATTTGCCATCCGCAATGCCGGAAGGAGAAGTCTCCCCGCAGCCGCAAGGGCGGAAGCCCGCGACTTATGGAATCGATGGAAATGACAAACGGACCCGAAACGTCAAAGCACTGATCGGAAGAGGAAGCAGTTTTCCTTCCGCAACAGCGGAGAAAGAAATGATAAAAGTTTCAATTCCAAAACACAAAAGCAGCCGATGAAAATCAATCGAAACGGGAGAAAAGTCGAAGTTAAAACTGAAAGTCTATCCGCAATGGTGGAGAAAGAAATGACAAGTCCTTCCGATTCAAACATGCTGTAAATTCATTTAACAAGAGTAATGAAGTTTGATCAGACATTGGATCTTTTCAAGCGGTAGAACAATCCAAACATAGGAAAACAAAGAAGAAAATCAACTAATCCAAAGCAAAGGAGGGTCCTAAAATTTTTTGGAATTTTGGGAATTTGTTGCAGCTGCAACATATTCCTCACATTTTGCGATGTTGCAACCTAATGAAACATAATACCAGGAGTTGTCACCATTATTATCCAACACTTATTAGCTATTTTAGAGTTAGTGAATTGAAAGTGGCTAAGTCAACGCAAAAAAGAAAGGTAATAAGTTTGACTAAATAAACTATTTTTATAATTGTACCTACATCTTCTGCTACATGCATTGCTTGCATGCCTCACCTATCTCGACGTAATATCAACATTATTATTATTGGTATGTGTACCGTCTCTCACTGACAGTCTTCTTCCTCTTTATTCTCCAAAACAATTATATTATAGGGCCTTTTGGCACGACATTGTTTTGCATGCAACTTTTATTTTGTCAATCTTAGAAAGAAACTCGAACCTAACCTAGTATTTTCCAAATTGTAGCGACAAGAAGGGTTTGCTAGAATTCTTCCAAATGTTATGGATTTTTTCTTTAAGGTGTTTTATAATAGAAACATTATATTATAAAGCAACTCGAACCTTACCCAGTAATTCCCAAGATCTAAACACCAGGAGAGCTTGGACTATACAATATATTTTCATTAAGTGATTGAATGAAGTAATCCACTTACAATAACTATTTTTTCAAAATATTAAATTTTTTTCTACATACATGTTAATATCATCATCAAACAAGACTTTCCATGAAAATAGAGTTCAAGAAATCTGTCCACGTGAACTATATCTCACAAAAGATAACAAGTGTTCAACCAAGGAATGGTGACGATTCGTGGTATTATGCCTCACAAGTTTCCGATGTCGCAACCCCATGAAACATAATACCACGAATTGTCCCCATTATTAGCCAACACTCATTAGCTATTTTGGAGTTAGTGAATTGAAAGTGGCTAAGTCAACACAAAAAATAAAGGTATTGAGGATTATACCACATATTTGATAGTGTATGCATCCAATACTTGCTAGTTACTTGATCACTATCAGGGAACAACTTCAGCTCTATCCTGTTAACCTTACTTCATCCAGCTAAAAGCAGTTCACATATTCAAAGAACACAATACTGAGGCTGATATATTATCCAAAGAAGCATTAACCTTGGCCTCAGACCATTTTCAGTTTATTGAATTCACTGATGGTGAATGTACTGATGAGGGTACTTTCCAGCTTTTCTAGCCCTTAGCACTTGAGTCTTTTATGTGTTGTTTCTATTGAAATCCTTTGGATAATCCCCTCATATTACTTATCTCTCTTTTTTATTGCTTCTTTGGATTAGCTACTTCAGTATTAGACTTGAATTCTCTGTCTCTTGAAGGTTAGTGATGTGGATGTAGTTAAGATTCCTAGATTATAGGTGTTACCTTTGAAGGTTTGTCTAGTATTCCTGTGAAGCTGATCAATTGTCATTTGTCTGCTGA
Organism: Pseudotsuga menziesii; assembly: GCA_001517045.1. Lineage (NCBI taxonomy): Eukaryota > Viridiplantae > Streptophyta > Pinopsida > Pinales > Pinaceae > Pseudotsuga > Pseudotsuga menziesii. Next base: position 37,077 of record LPNX010612385.1, read on the forward strand.
TGATGAACATAGCTGTATCTATTCCATGTGCTCAGAAATAGCTGAAGTTGTAACTAAGTTACCTTTGATTTCAATGAAATAACAAGGAACTGATATTTTGCCTTGGAAAAAAAAGTTACTTGATCACTAATATCAATTGATATTCCATCACTCTTATTGGTAACTCCAATTTTTTCACATTAATAGTAACCTATAAATTCCAAACTCTTTGTTTTCACAGAGTTTTTGTGAGGTTACGGGTGCAAAAATAGTGGAGATTGGCATCCTAAGGAGCACTAAGCAAGCCACAACACTTTGTAGTAAATCGAATGAGTAGAGATATAATGTCTTTAGATGACCTTTGTGGTGTAAATAGTTGGTTAGCTTTAGAATTATTCCTTGGTGTGAGTGATATTTGATGTTTCCTTGCCCTTTTTCCATCCCTTGGTTTCATCAAATCATTTAGGAAGACATGATATAGTTAATTTAAGAGACTTTTGATTTGTGCAAATAGTCTTTTTTGGTTCTTTCTACTATGGAATTGCCTTAGGGTTGCCTTAGGGTTGAAAATTAGTATGGGAAAACAAGTTAGCATTGCCTTAGGGTTGAAAATTAATATGGAAAAACAAGCATCATCAAGACAAGCTAAAAGGAATAGATCAACAAATATTATAGACTGATATAAATGTATTTAAAACATTCTTTTCATTCCTGAACGTGCCAAGTAGCATATCTAGAAATGTCCGCTCTTCACCACCATGGATTAGATATATATTTGTGTGTGTGTGTGATTGTTGTAGGTTACCACTGAAAAAATATCCCCCTGAAGTGTTGGCTTATGCACTACAGAGTAGCAGTGAAGAGGTTAAAACATCCAAGCAAGCTAAGGATATTAGCATCCTAAGGAGCACTAAGCAAGCTACAACACTTTGTAGTAAATCGAATGAGTAGAGATATAATGTCTACAGCATTCTGCATACATCCTTCAATTGAATGATGTTAGTTCTTGGCGATCATGTATAGTGGATGTTTTCACCTCTTCAGTGCTACTCTGTAGTGCATATGTATAATCCATGGTGGTGAAGAGCAGACATTTCACTTGAATGGTGTTTGGGTCTTGAAGCAAGTACTAGGTTTTTTTATGTCCTCCAATTTTTTATTTGATGATTTTATGCCAATTTTCACCTTAGGGTTGAAAATTAATATGAGAAAACAAGCATCATCAAGACAAGCTCAAAGGAATAAATCAACAAATATTACAGACTAATATAAATGTATTTAAAACATTCTTTTCATTCATGAACGTGCCAAGTAGCATATCTGGAAAATGTCCGCTCTTCACCACCATGGATTAGATATATATATATATATGATTGTTGTAGGTTATCACTGGGAAATATGCCTCTGAAGTGTTGGATTATACACTACAGAGTAGCAGTGAAGAGGTTAAAACATCCACTCTACAGGATCTCCAAGAACTCAACATCATTATTTTTCCATTACTGTAAAGGCGATGTACTAGAAGATTTTCCTAGACTTGTTGATTTCACCGTGATGTTGAATGCAAATGATGAACAAAGGGGATCACTAAGCAAGCTACAACACTTTTTAGGAAATCGAATGAGTAGAGATATAATGTCTGAAGCAGTCTGCATACATCCTTCACTTGAATGATGTTAGTTCTTGGCAATCCTAACATTATTCAAGTGAAGGATGTATGCACACTACTGCAATATCATGATTCGACCATGAGGTGCTTAGTTGACTGGAAATTGGGTTAGGTAATACTTTTCCATTAATGGACAATCGTGAATCTTATGGTTTATGGTTTGGGTCTTGAAGCAAGTACTAGGTATTTTGATGTCCTCTATTTTTTATTTGAACATTTTATGTCAATTTTCATTGTGTCTGGTTTTTTTTGTCCCTCTTACAATTAACACGATAAGATGACCTTTGTGGTTTAGACAGTTGGTTAGCTTTAGAATTATTCCATGGTGTGAGTGATATTTGATGTTTCCTTGCCCTTTTTCCATCCCCTTTTTTTCATCAAAACATTGAGGAAGACATGATATGGTTAATTTAAGATCCTTTTAATTTGTGGGGTATAGTCTTTTTTGGTTCTTTCTATGATGGGATTGCCTTAGGGTTTCCTTAGGGTTGAAAATTAGTATGGGAAAACAAGTTAGTGTTTCCTTAGGGTTGAAAATTAATATGTGAAAACAAGAATCATCATGAATATACATACTAGATTGGCATAAAACTTTGTTTCATAGAGCAGTATGGGTGAACAATAGAAGAGTAAAAATCAATGATAAGTTAGGGATAATCTTCATTATAAAAGGACCTTTGGGTAGGAAAAACAGGGAATCAATTCATCCTGCATTGGAATCCTTCAACAATTCATCTCTCTCCCCTTCGTTCATAGGTCTCAAAATATTTACTTTCGGAACAAAGTACTTATATAGTTTGATTAAAGCCATCAGCTATGCAAGATGCAGAAAGTAAGGATATTGTTTCATGTTTCACTTTTGTTGTCAAAAGGAATACTAAAAAGTTAGGAAGTACCAAAGCTAGTCATTATGTGCACGTGGACTTAATGTAGGGAGAGAAGTCATGTCTACTTTTTTGTTCTTGAATGGGAGCAATGAAGAAACCACAATATTGGTTTATAGATGGCCATCATGTAATGGAAATCACAGGGAAACTATCAAACATTGGGAAGAATCATTGCATTGACAGGGGCACTTAATGCAAAACAAAATTGGTATTTTAGGGCCAATTGGGGTTGTTGCTTCTCTTGTGCATATGTCCATAGATTTTTACGGTTGTTTTGTGACCTACGGTTGCAAGGAAAGCCACTAAAGACTATTATTTTCTATTGATCTCCTTGAAGAGACTGTCGAGTTTCACCTAAAGCACAATCCAACTTGGTTTATAGGGTCTGAAATTAAATGGTATTGGTTTTATTTAGGTTTGTTTACCCCCATTTTGTGGAGAAAAAGCACCCAGCTTTCATGATACTACTATAAATTGTTGTCTAGGAGGTTGGAACAATCCTTATTTAATCCCAGAATGAAGGTTTGAGGCTGTTGGAGTGCCCAGGCCTGCTCTTTATGTCCATATCTATGACCATAATTGTTTGTTAATGTCATTTCAACCCTCAAATTCAACCAAACATTTCTCAAAGCCTGTTTTTATGTTGTTTGTCACTTTTCATAGGGCTATTCATGCCCATAACTACCTTTTGACCCTCCAATTTGGCCCAGATTTAGAGGTACACATGTTTGGTGATGGATAAGTGCACAAGGGTGCCCAAGATGGTGAAATAGGGTTGTTTCATACCCTTTTTTACTTCCAAACAGGTTTTTTTGTGCCCATAATTCATGTGGATGCTACTCTAAGGCATATGAATGAGATTTTAGGGTTGCTTTCACCCACAGATTTCTCATTTTCACGGCCAGAATTGCAAAGAACGCCTCCTATTACCATTGATCGTCATCTTTTATTGCTGTAATGTGCCCAGATCTGAAAGTTGGCCTAATAATAGCTGATTTGAGATGCTTTACTGTTTGTTGTGACCTTCAGAATGCTCCCAATATGCTCAGATTTGTCCCTTTGATGCTCATACTTGATTCTAGAGTTGTTTATGCCCATAGGACTGCCCGACATTGCTCCTAGTGTGACATTAAAAATACCAAGTTTGTTCTAGAAGCCCTAAATAGGTCCAATTCACCTTGGTGTACTGGTTTATTGTTAGAGGAAGGCCTTCCCTCATTATTTGAGGAACATTCACCCTTGGAGACACATGCATAAGGGTAGTGTTCAGCCCTACCAAAGGAGAAAGTCATCATTTGAAGCATGCTTACACTCTTTTATACACCATTTCATGAGAGATATTACATGCTTGGTGGTTACTCATTGAGCTGCTCCACTTCGAAGGTTGTTCACATGGTTCATGCCCTATTTTGTGAAGAACGTTTTTGTATTTGGGGGCTGCTTTATAGATTGACTATTTTGCACATGGGTGGCATCTAGGGCCTACAAAGCAAGTTGTGTTTTACTCCAAATAGTGTTATGATGTATAGGAATCCTACAAAGCTAATTGACTCGACAATGAAGTAGGTTTAGAGTCTCGATGTTTATATTTCTAGGTTTTTTTTTTTTGAATTTAAGTGTCATGTGTGTGACCTGTGCATTCCCACATTCACTTGATCACTTTAGTATGGATTGGGACGAATTGACCATTTTTTTACCGATCCATTCAGTCATACCCTGATTTGCTTGGTTCGGTACCAAACTTGTCACTCCAATCGTTTCAAAGGCCGAGCCAGCTCGGTTGGGGTTCAACTCGGTTGACTCAGCCACCTCGGTAGAAACACAGTTGATTAAATCTACAACTATTATTGTTAAAAAGGGGGTAGGCCAGTAAAAGGAAAATGCAATGTTAGGAAAAGGAAATGCAAGCAATAAGTGAGAATGGAGAATTATATGTAACTAAAAGAGGGGCATACATTAGAATTTTTTAGAATTTCCAGTGTACTGTTGTAGGAATGCCACTATGCAAATAAGGCATTGACTTGATAGTCACAATCCCATTAGTATCATAAATTATGGGAGAGATAAAAAAAACATCCCTACACAAATATTAACCGATAAGTATGGTTTTGGTGTTTCATTTCAAGAATAAAATCCTATAACAATAGTTGTTATTATGACTCTTAAAGGGTCCTAGATGAGATTTGTGCACTTTTAGGCCCTTCAACTTTCAAGCAAAAGAATCCATAAACAAAAATTATGTGCACCCTAGAAAACATTGAAACGATCATAAAACATATTAGGTAAAATGGATAATCATCTACAACATCACAACATCATTCATGGGAAAACTAAAAACCACTTACAACCATCAAAAGTAAGGGTTACAACAACAACGAGTGTAGAGTAAGGAGATAGGAGTGGCCAGGAAAATGAATAATCGGGCCAATGTAGAGTGGAAAATTGACCAGCTAGAAGTTTTGAAGAGGAGATTAATCAAGATTCCTTGAAAAAGGAACTCATGTCAAAGATACTTTTTGATGGAAGTGACCAGCATACCAACTCCGTATCATTTCTATCCAAAGTAAATGTAGATGAATGCGAAGATATGTTCTTTGAAGGAGATAGTCCATTAAAGGAGAACCTCCAGGTTTTGTACAGACATATATTGGCATAAATTGCAGTGATGCATATGCATAACATATCGTCTCAAGCCTGACAAAGTTGAAAGGCCAAAGTACAATGGCCACAAGCATACATATGAAGCTTATGAAGCCTACCCAATTCATGTTAGGAAAAGGAAATGCAAGCAATAAGCGAGAATGGAGACTTGTATGTAACTAAAAGAGGGGCATACATTAGAATTTTTAGGGCTACCAAATTCCCACACCTATTAACCAAACTCATTCTTAACAAGCTTTTTCTTTAACAAGTTTTTTGCTTACAAGTCTTTCCAAGTTTTTTTGCTTATAAGTCTTTCCAAGTTTTTTACCTAGTATTTTTCTATGCTTATGCCAAATTTTTGTTCGGCCATGGTGCAGGTAGAACCAAACAGGTATTTGTCAGACTTGTCTTCCTCTAGGGAAAGGAGTTTGGGAAGGCTAGAGGAAAGTGAGACATCTAGTAGGTCTACAGGGGCTAGATCAACTAGATGTAAGAAGATCAGAAGAAAATTTGACAAACGCATGAAATTTTTTCTCCAAGGAGGGGGGTCATGTTCCTATGATGATGAGACAGTGGGAGACATCAACGTGCCCTTAAGGTACCAACACCTAGTGAAGCAATGGGTTCCTAGCAATATTCCTAAAGTAAACACTGATTTTTGTGTGAATGAGAGGATATATAGAATTGCACTGTCGTCATTGCATGGATTGGGGTTGTTTTGCATGGACGATATAAAGGTTGGATACAGTAGATGTACATAATTGATGGAGAATGTTGGAACCTGTTACAACTACAGTGATTAGATGTGCCTGGTCCAATATACACGAAGTATGCGTAGATATGGGTTGTCAGTGAATTATATACAACTGAAAGACAAAGCTCAAAATAAAGGAGCAACGATGTACATGGACGGAAGGCCAAAAACAACCGGTAATATTGCGGGGTTTATAAATAGTACACAACCAGGGTCTACACTAAAGCAACCCAACTGCATATTCGAGTCGCGTGAAGGAAACCGTGTCTTTGTATGTGCAATTAAATCAATAGCTGCTGGCGAAGAAATGCTTATTGATTACAATTTGAATCATGTAGGTACAAACAATGTTAGTATGGTTGTGGTACAACAAACAATTTAACCACCCTTTTATTAATTATTTTAACATCTATAGGACTTTTCGTTAGCATATAATTGAAATTATCTACTTTTCATGTTTCCTTATGTAACTTTTAGTATGTTTTCGATGCAGGGTTCTCTCAGGGGCACCTACATCTCCGTAGATGTTTGTCGAACCGAGTCAAGGCAACAAGTATACATCAATATTGCCAATGTAATATTAAATTTAGGATGGACATATAGATACATTGTTATGTATTTTAATTAGTATATTAGGTTTGTTTATATAATATTATCTATTTTCCATGCAAAGTGTTGATCAGGGAAGCCAACCGGCTATTGATCGGTCGATTACAACATAAGGGAAACAACCAAACATGAATGTAATTCTCCATTTCAAATACTTTAAAATCGTAAGCATGTATATCATGACGCATTATGTTTATTTTGTTATGTAATCTTTCATTTTTATGGTTGCGTTCATGATGGTAATGTTGTCTACCTTTTTTGCAGATTGACCAGGGAAAGTCCCCAGCTATTGATCAGATGACTGGAGCCTCGAGGCAACCAGTAAACCTAAATGTAATTCCACATTCTAAGTACTTCAAAAATGTACACATATAAAAAATGTAGAATAGTGTTTATTTTTGTTCTGTATTTGTTAGCTTTTACATATTGCGTTCATTGTGATAATGTTCTCTACTCTTTTTGCAGGTGGCTGATCGAGGTAAATCTCCATCTGTTGATCAGGATACACCCTCATCTAGGCGTCAGGTAATCCTAGATGTAATCCCTAATATAATTATCTGCAGACAGGGGATTCCATTTATGAAACAGCGTCTCAAAACTCTTTACAAAATGAGGTCTCTCGGTTGATGAGAGATAGTGAAATTAGAGAGTCTATAGACCCATTGAGGGTGCTACAAAGGACAAGGGAAAAACAAAATGAGGAACTGATTCGTCTGACATTGGAAGTTCCACTAACAGAAGGGATCAAACAAAGGATTCAATTGTTGTTACATCAACGTAAACAAGTGGACGTAAGTTATCGAATAAAAATGCAAAATTATTTATAAAAACTTTATAATATTTGATTTTATATGCTATTGAACTTATAATACAATGGTTTGAATTTATAATGCGCTATGGATATTATCAGTGGTGGTCAAGGTAATGTTGGTCCCAGTGACCAAACCACTCCATGTACACCACATACCGCTCCCATATTGTCCACTGAAAAATTGGCAACATGCTCTGTGACACCTCCGAGGGCAGCAGAGGGTGTAGTCGATTTTTCCCCACCCACAACAGATGCTGCAAAAGAAGGGGTGGATACAGGGTTAGATAGAGATGTGGAAGCATTTCCTAGATCTTCTCGTGTGACTAGCACTAGTTCAATAGTGTGTACATTTTTGGTGAATGAAGAACTGGCTCCAATAAAGATAGAGAGGATTCTAGGTAATTATAGATTGTTCAATTTAGTTTTTATAATTTGTGTCTAATATATCGATAATATTTTCTAATGTTGACTAATAATGGCATTAATGTTTTGCAGGAAATGATATATTTTATAAACATATGAATGATTTGGCCTTGGAGATCTTCGGGCCCACCATTCGCACAATGTGGAACAAGCAGCCAAAAGCTTTAAAGGATGATCTGACTAATCGCATGGTTAGTCTGTTCGTAAAAGATACCTTCGATACATCGAAGGTCCTACAGAAGGCTGGAAAACATCTGAAGATTGTCCAAGACCAGTATAGGGTTCACCTAGAAAAGAACCCTAGGTATGAGCACCATCCAATGATTCCATCTATGGAGTGGAAATCCCTAGTGGAAGATGGAAAAGAGAAGGGCCTGAGAAAATCAGGAAAGATACCACTAGGTGGAACAGGGAGGTATGCAATACATTCCAAAATTTAGTGGTAAGCCTTATTATTACTAGTTTTTATATCAATTTTGGTACATTGACTAATGTATTTAAAAAATTAATTAGGCTCTCAGACACATCTAAGGCCACAAAGGAAAGAATTGAAAAAATTGGCCAACACAAGCTTGGGCCTGGTGGTTTCTCCAACTTGGCGGCCCGATATGTAAGTATCGCAAAACCCGAATCTGCATCCAAATATCATACAGATTATTATTTTTGTTTTGTTCTGACAAAAGGCTTTAAAATTAATGACATCATGCAAATATGAAGGCCGGCTGGTTCAAAGAATTTCCCAATGCGGATTACATGAAGCTTGGCTTCGAACAGGTCTTTGACGCCATTGTTGAACACCAGAGAAGCTTGTCTAGGAATACTGCACAATCTTCTGTTGATCCATCTGGTGCCCAGGTATGTGAAAACTGTATAGTTTAATGATAATTTATTAATGCTCATGCAATTTGTTCCTTATAAATAAATTAACCTAAATTATTTATTCCTTTTTCTGCAGGAAAGTAATGATCCCGTTCATGTCAAGGATGTAGTACATGACCAACCAAAATAAGATCATGCTTCTCATCCTGGTAATGAATTTATTAATGTGCTACTATTTTTTATAGACCACTGCAGATGATGAACATTAATTCTAATTCTACATAAATCAACTGTAGAGCATGTAGATGCAGATCATAACACCGAATAGGTTGGGCCTGTATGAGATAATGTTGAACATGTTGATGTGCCCATGGCAGGTAAAAACACACATTTGTAACATTTTTTAAATGAGATACTTGTATTTATCAAAATATAAATATATTAATGAAATATTTTGACATTATTGTAGAAATTCATCGCCCCTCGCCTGAAGTTCAACCTTGCGAGCAGACTAGTAGGGATACCGATAATCAGATTCTCGAAGATGTGAACCTAACTAAATATTTAAAGAAAATAAAAATAAAAAGGAAGTGACTAAACAAATTTTGAGTAATTCTTATTTATAAAAAAAAAACATTAAATGTTTTTTTCCTCTCTTTCATGAATGAATGTTTGAATGAATGCTTTACTGAATGGTTTACTGATTTTTTTTTTGCCATTGACTAAATTAATGTTTTAATGAATGATTTAATGAATGGTTTAATGAATGGTTTTTTCAGCTGTTGAATGGTTTAATGAATGATTTAATGAAAGCATCTTTCAACTATTGAGTGAAATAATTTGCAGTAGATGCATTATTATTTGGATTGTGAAATAGTGAAATAAATTGTTATTTGCAAGTATATGCATTGGGTTTGGGGAGTTGAGAGTGATGTGAGGGGGGGGAGGGGCCATAAGAGCTTCCACCTTCACATGGTTGGTCCTGTTTAGTAGAGAATATTAAATTATTCTCGAAATAGAGAGGAGCTCAATGAATGGAAAGGAAGAATACATTAAAAAACATATATTTCTATAGTTTTAGTGTATAATTTTCACTATTGCTATTTGAGTCCTCCATTGGAAGTTGTTACAGATAGCGTTGAGAAACATTTCCATAGTTAAGAGGCAAGAAATGGAATTTTGATTAGATCGATGGCCTTATATACATAGTATTTTTGGTTATCCATGTTTTATCAGGTGATATACTCTTAACAATTAATTTACTTGAATAGTTGAATAGTATTGTAATTTACATTGTAATAGAATTGTATTTATTTAGATTGGTTTTGTTATTTTCATAAACAAACATAAATTTATTTGATGGGTCCTAACATGAAACTATTGCAACCGGACAAAAAATGAAGTATGTTGAATGATGTGTTGAAAGGTAAAGCATAAGAAGACAGTGTGAAGATCCACAAATCAAGGTATAACTATGTTTTCTTTTGTTTGATTGAGCTATGTATTGGGTACTTATGCATGTGCACACACATACATTTAGTTGATGATGATGATTACCATAAATTGAGGTGAACTTTGTTCTATCTGATCTAAACAATTACCATAAATATTTTGATTTATCATGATAACTGGCCCCTTGGTAATACTTTACCAATGCCATATAGCTAGGACAACCAAACTAAATGTAGGCATTTCATTACAAGAAATATGATAGGCATTTGAGTTTGATGGGAATATGAAAGGTCAAAAGATAGAAAAAGATAGATAGACTTGTGAGGAAAATGATATCTGAAGCGTTGTTTCCATATTATTCCGCATGGGTATATTGTTATCTGCCCCAGTTTATCTTTCTCTAGTAGTTTTGTAATTTGTTTCTTAATCTCATATCTTGTTCAAATTTCATGTTTGATTGTGCAATGGAAAACCTATGTTTATATTTGTGCTTATCCCTATAGGTTGTGAGTTGGGCATGGTACACATTGGTATTTTCAGTTTCCATTGTAACTTTTCACCCCAACATCACTATGCACTTTATTAATCATAATTGTTAATTTGTTACAAAGTCTTCTTTGTGCAAATCTTTTATTAGGCATTTATATCTTTCTGTATTGCTTCCAATTTATCACCGAATTTAAAGTGGTCACTTAGAGAAAACATCTCAACACTGGAATACAAAAGAAGAATGACTGCACTGATAATTATGGTAACAAATTATTGAGATCTGCTTGAAAAAATAAATATCTATTTGCTAATTTATTTCTGGAAGGCATTGTTTAAAAGCTTAAGTTATAAAAGCAGTTTATTTTTGTTGTTTTTTGGCAATCTTCTAGAGGTATCCACAGCCTGAAAAGGAGTATCAGTCATTTTCACTGATTTACAATGATAGGTCACTAGATTTGGTATGACATCTTTTCGCTAAAGGCAACATTTTCAGATTGTTGGAAACAGTTTCGAGGTTCTTTCCCAATCAAAAATATGTTTTTATTAAAGAAATCCCATTTGCAGCCATGACTTTTGGTGGTGTTGATCATAATCACTTCAAGGGTAAACATCAATATGCTCCTGTTACTCAAAATGGTTACTGGAAGGTATGTAATAGAATCATGTTAGTTTTCTAGGTTTAAAATTGACTGTATTTAAGGATAAACACATGCATACCATGTTCATTGTATGAGTCAATATAGTTACTAGTAGGTATGTAATGGGATGAATATACTCTAATAAATCGATTTTGCTATTTCCTTCAGTTTGACATGGGAGACTTCCTCATTGATGATCAATCAACAGGTCAGCATACAACCCATCTTATTCAATTCGGCACATGATTGCTTCTTAAGGAATCTTATGAAACTATTGATGGCATTTTATGAACATTTTGTTGTAGGTTTCTGTGCTAGAGGTTGTGTTTCTATTGCAGATTATGGAACTTCTTTGCTAGCTGGTCCATCAGTAAAGCATGCATACCTTTGATATTTTGTAAATTTCTTGTATAATTTAGTGATGTTTTCTAGGTCTGTGCACAATATGCTATTGCTGTAAAGCATAAGTTTTTCATAGCCACACCAACGATATAGGGAAGAAAAATATATTTCAGAATCATAACCAACAGAGTATTATCATTTAAACCACTTTTCTTTGAAATCAACAATAGTAGACAATTTTATCAGCTAACAAGTGTAAGTATTAACAACCATCATGTATCATCACATAGGCATTATTATCATCATTTAGATTAACTGTAAATACTACTGTATATCAACATGAATTACCAGCTAAGTTAACCATCCTTTTAAGGGTTTATACAAGTACTCGTTAGCCTAAAAAGAATGCTTTTGGAAGGCATAATTCAATGGTATTGTTGAGATTTCCCCATAAATCAAATATGACCCTAACTTGGTTGATTTTGTAGGTATGTTTGATAGGTTTAAGGGATAGAAATGATAGCAACACTGATCAGTAAGGAAAGAATCCATAAATTTCCCTACTAAACAAGTAAATGGGGTCGTTGTAAGGCAGAAAGTAACCTTTTATCAAGGCCAAATTATCCCAACCCCTTAAACATGTCAAATATGAAACCCTAACTCTAACTTTTGACTTTTTTTTTTAGGTTTCTTCTCAAGTTCGTGGATGTAGACAAGAAGATAGGTGATGCACTGGAGGATCTAGGGCTAAATAGGCAGGCCAAAATTTGAGGGTGGCTTAGAATTTGAAAATTGTTGTTATTTTTGGATTATTGAATTTTATAAATTTCTAAGGTTTTCTAGTTTATAAAAACGTAGATCTAATCTAACACTACACTAATCACGCAAATGCATCTATTTACACATGAAATAGTAAATTTTGATCAAAATGACAAATATTAGGGTTTTTGTGAAATTTACTTCAAACCCAAGGCCATGAGGGATGGTGATGAGCCTCCCTCTTGGAATATTTCCCTAAGGCTCACCAACTAGGACTTCCAAAAACAACCTCTAGGGTTTGTAGGAGGATCCTAATTAGGGAAAAATTCAAAGATTTAAGGACAAACAAGAGAAAAATCCTTCAAGAGGATGTTTTATAACATGTAAAAGTTGATAAAAGCTGGTAAAAATCCCTAATTCAGAGAAAACGCAGCATTACAACCACCATTCAATCCATAGAAGCATAATTTCACCAAACTTGACCAATGGAGAAACCAAGAAAACCCTAGATCCTCGTTGTGCTTATGTTCTTCCAATAATGCTAGCATCAATATTGCATGTGCATGAAACCCTAGAATCCACCCATCATTTTACCATAAATCCAAAGAAGAAATAGTAATATATTTGATAAGTTTCCCCTGTGAATCCATAGGCAATCCTATATCAGAGCATCGTCTTCACATGAAATATTTTGCTAAATCCATTGATTTGCAGATAATGGTGCTTCCACATGATTCAGTATTGTAATTGAAAGAGGAACTTCACAAACATTTATAGATTCTCAACTAGTCATAAAAGGACAAGAAAGCATACATTTAATAGAATCCCAACAACTATTTAAAGGGTCAAAGGCAATCACCTGTCTCTTCTATTGAACAATCATAGAGTGAAATTATGTTGCATATAACTTGATTTTAGCTTTGTTACTGGATCCACCACCCTAGTGTGTAGGATCCACTAAAAATTGCAACAGGTTGATCTACCTTAGCTACCCAACTAGGCATATGTGTTGTTTCGGTGGAAGGACTGTTAATGTTCAAAGGTGTTACTAAATTTGTAATACTTCTAGTTGATGCAACTCTTCTTGCAATGGGGACCATAAGAAGAGAGTTTGATCTATCTTGGCCAAACGAAATTGAAGGCTGGACCTGTTCATTCTGCAAACCAAGATCACTTGAATTGATTCCGGTCATTAAGGTAGAAAGAGTTTCCATATCTAGTTGTTTCTCCCTTTGTTTTCTAACTACTACAGAGGATTTCATGTTATATGATGTTCCAAGAGAAGTAGTAAACACAGATACAAATGTGAGAGGTTGTGATACTTCCCCTATTTTTTACAATGGTGTTGACTGCACAACACCTCTAACCTCTGCTTTTTGGAATTCCCTGGAAATTTTGACCAATTTTATATTTTGGAAAAGATCATGCATTTTTTTACCCTTTTGACCTAGTTGTCCTTTTCTTCCTTAAGGTTCAATATGCTATTGCACGATATGATATAGCATATCAGTCACTTTTTCTGCACTTGTTGCATTTATGAAGTTCTTTGTAAATAACATAACTTCTCTCTGGCCCTTCTTTTTAATTGACAACTGAATTATTTTTCTATCCTTTATATTGTCCTGAGTTCTTCTCAAGTGATTTATATCTCCATTGGGCATCCACAAACTACTTATATTTTTTTTAGTCCTTCGGTTGACTTAGACTTGAGCATGCATTTTATTTATATGTTTGACAAAATGATTCTATACCATCACTCATTTGGACATGTTGAGTGAAATTCTATCATATCTAAAACACTAATTAGATTATTTTGATGCATAAAATTCAATGATTACTAGCAAAGTGTGTGCTCTAGAATGAAAAGGATATATAGAAGCATACCATACTGATATGTCGTGAGAATTGTCAGGTAAAGAACTATAAATGAAAAGGATATAGATTATTTACATATTTATTGGAATAATCTCCACCATTATCTGTGTGAAGGATATTGATCCCCTTACCAATTTTTTTCTCTACAAGAGCTTTAAAATCTCGAAGAAAAGCAAACACATCAACTTTGTGTTTTAAGAAGTAGACCCCTGTGTATATAGAGATGTAATCAATGAAGGTTATAACTTAGTATGTATATTTATTTATTCATATATAGGTGAGGAAAGGGACCAGTAATGTCACCATGCACAAAAATCAAGAAGTGATGTGGCTCTCTTAGCCTTTCCTTTCTCAAATATCTCTTCAAGGCGCCTACCAAGAGTATATATTGGACAAACTCCATCTAAGAAGGATATAGGTGGCAACCTCACTATGTCGTCTTGTTTGATTAACTGATGCAACTAACATAAGTTAATATTCCCAAACATATCATGCCATAACTTAGTAACATCATTAGAATGCATTAAAAAGCTAGAGTAGGAGTTTTAAGCAAAAAAACTTTGAAAAAACATACAATTTATTTTTGTGATCAACTTTTGTAAGTGAAATCTTTCAATTTTTTTTTTGTTAAATCTACCAACAGGTGTCGCTTTTCTGATGATGTTTCGACGCTTCTGTGAAACATCCAACACATGAAGGCGACGATCAACCAACACTTTGTATCGACCTTCCAACGGTAGTGCCATCACTACGACACTTCATCCCGTCGGACGACCGACGCTTCATGTGTTGGTAGGAGTCGAAAATATGACTCTTTTTGGATAAAAACACCAACGACGTCGTCATGCATCTGACACTTCTTCTTGTCGAAAGGCTGACCCTTTAAGTGTCGGAGGGCATCAAATTTTCGACGGTTTATGCAAGTTTTGATTGACACTTTGAAAGACAAAACTATCGAATAGACGACACCATGGTGTGTCAGATCTTCGACCCACTTTGGTAGCATGTATAATATCCAACGTTATGCCACCAACGGAAAAAAAAAAGTGTATGTGTCAAAGATGCGACATAGAAGTGTCGAAATTCAGACATGCAAGGCATCAGATTTTGGGTTGAAATTCTATTATGGGTCCATCTACTTTTGCTAGTATTCCACCACTTCACTGGCATATGTCACACTTCCTTACATAAGCATGAGAATCCTTAAACAATGTGGCCTAGTAATATCTTTCTCTTAGAATCTTGTGTGCAGTAGTGTCTCCTGAAAAATTTCCTCCATCAGGACCATCATGTAATTCTTTAACCACTTTAGAGGTATTCTCTTGTTCTAGGCATATCAGAAAAACCCCATCATATAAGTTTTTCCTAAAAATAACTTTATCGATTATATGGTAAGAGGTTGACTTTAAATGAAGTGCTCTTATTTGTTTAGAATTCCAATGTTCTGGTAAATATCCCTGTTGGAGGTAATGTATATGATCTCCGTACCAAGACTCCGGAGCTGTAAAGATGGGACACATATCAATCGTATGCAACTCGACTTCATTTTCCCAATCATCATCTTCATTGTTTTGACTTTCATCCATTAACTTGCAAATCCCTCGTCCTTTGATAATAGTGGTTGTTTTAAATTCCAAGTCATATTCCTGTAACGCTGTCACCCAATTCCCCCTTCGTTCACCCAATTCCTTTTGTACAAAAAGGGTTCAGACAGCCTTGTTAGGGACAATCACTCTAGTTCTAGTTTTGAGAATGTAAGGACTGAATTGTTTCACTGCTTTAAATAATGCGTATTCCTATTTGTCAATGGCAAGGTAGTTCAATTCAGCACCTTGTAAACTAGTTCTCATAAATTATATGGGGTACTCATCTCCCCTTTCTTCTTTCTGTGTAAGCACTACTACGAGTGAGTTATCAAAGGAAAAACTGTACAGGATCAAAATCTTTTTCAAAATCAGGAATTTTAAGAGAAGATGCATGTGCTATTGCTTCTTTGATGTTGTTAAATCCAATGTTATCTATATCGATCCATTTAAATTGTACACTCTGCTTTATAATTTGTTGCAAAGGTTTTACTATTTGTGCAAAATCAGGAACAAACCTTCGAACAAATTTATAGTACCATTGAATGATTGCATACCCTTTTTATTGTGGGGTAAAGGAATATGAGATATGACTTCTATTCTCTCTGGGACTATGGAGATTCCCTTTTTAGAAATAATGTGGCCTAACAGTTTTCCCTCCAATACTGAGAAGATGCATTTCTTAGGATTTAAAGAAATGTCATATTTTCGACAGCGGTCAAAAAATTTGTTGTATATGGAAGATATGATCTTCTCTCTTCTTGGAGAAAACTATTGCATAATCCAGATAAACTACTACACTGTGGCCAATTAAACCCAAAAAACTATATCCATTTCCCTTTGGAAAGTAGCTCCATCATTGATGAGGCAGAAGGGCATTCTTCTGTAAGAAAACATCCCCCACTTTGTTCGAAATGTGGTTTTCGTCCTGTCTTGCTCTGCTACCAATACTTGGTTGTATCCTGAAAACCCATCTAATAGGGATAATAGTTTAAAACCCAAAACCATCTGTAGGATTTTCTCCATTGGTGGAACTGGATACTTATCTTTATCTGAAGCTTGGTTCATATTCCTGAAATATATGCATAGTCTTATTTCACATGATTTCTTTTGGAGTGGCACCATATTTGCCACCCACTCTGAGTGTATAACTCTAAAAATGATCTTTGCATCAAGAAACTTCTTCACCTCATTTTGGATCAGAGGTTCCATCTTGGGATGCATTTTCCTCAGTGGGTGTTGGAACGGTTTCACACCTGCTTTAATAAGAATGACATGTTGGATGATATGGGTATCATAAGTCTTCAAATTTTCATATGTCCAAGCAAAATCATCCCTATGTTATCGAAATCGACTGATAAATTTTCTTCTTTCTCCTAGTGAACAGCATGTTCCCAATTTCACATACTTGAGTTCATCCTTTGTCCCAAGATTAATCAACTCATAATGCATAGATGAACTATTTGTTTTGACATTGGCATATTTTCTAAAATTTCTATTAAAATCAAACATCCCTTCCAATGTTCTTACCCCTTTAGGCATGAAGTTCCCACTTTGAAGATTATCTTGATGTTCTTCATCGTCAATCACTGAGTCCTTGAAGGTCTCGTTACTTGTTAAAAACTCTATTATTTGCTGATCATAATAAAACACTCTCAAATTTGCAACATTGTCTAGTATCGATGGCCTGAAAATCAATGCAATAGAGCATTTGTTACTAGTGGGCACTAATCTTGCAGCATAACTGGCTAACAAATCAACTGCTGCATTCTGCATTCTGTAATCTAGGAATTTAATTGATATTGAAAGCATCAAAAATTGATAAAAGATCTCAGACTTCATTTTGGAAACCCTTTAAGTGTGGTGACAGACAATGAATTGTGTTTCTAACTTGTCTAATAATTATCTCAGAATCACCATATACTTTTAAATTTTTAACTTTAAGATCAATGGTCTTTTTCAAGCCCTGGACTAGAGATTCATATTCAGCGGTGTTATTCATGCATTCAAACTCTAGTCAACAAGAGAGAAAATGTGTGTTCTTTTCGGAATCAATTAGGACACACCCCGCTCCTAAACCCTCTTGAGTTTTGGAACCATCAAAATACAACAACCAAAATCTATCTTCTAAATTTACAGGATTAGTGTTACTTTCTAAGTTAGAAACTAAATTAACTATGTTACACTCAATGTTATCAGTCTGTGAAAACTGAAGGAGTTCATACTATGTGTTTGACTCATTACTGGCTTCTTCCACTTGATAATTTCCAGGTTCAAGATTTATAAAGTAATTTCCTAAAACTGAATGTGAGAAATTTATAGGTTCATTTTTCCCTTCCAATTGAGTCGCATTGTGCTTCATGTGTGGTTCCCTCATCACCTTGATATGATTCTGACTATTCTTATAGGGTAGGAACAAGTGTGAGCAATCAATTGCAAATTACCCATTGAGTTTTGCAGACCAGTCCCTGCTCAAAATCAAACCATATTCCTCTGGTGTATCTACCACCTTGATGTCTATAAACTGGCAGGCCCTTTCATTTGCAGATAACCGAATCAACACATTCTTCATTTCTCGTACTACCTTGACTGCTGATGTATCCAACTAAATTATCTTACATGAAGAAGGTGTAGGTTAACCATTTATCTTTCTACAAACTAAAAGAGCCATGACATTAGAGGAAGCTCCAGAATCTACCAAGCAATTATGCACATTATGATTGAAAATCTCAAAAGATAGTAAAAATGGAAAGGTTTGAGATTTACAATTCCCTCCAATGCTAGGAGTTTCTACTGGGATTATTGATCAAAAAATTCTATTTATCCCTTTATTGATCTCTTTATTTGATTGAATGTCATCGTGGGATCTACTGGGTTATTGATCAAAAGATTCTAAGAGTTTCTTTCTTTGTTGAGGTAAGTTTCACATTTCAAATAAATAAATATTTGCTTTTTTTCTCTTGATGTCTTCTATGATGTCATATCCCATACCACATTATGTTGGACCCTTCTTATTGTTTTCTCCTTTATTTTCCACAAAATTCACAGGCTTACTCATTGCTGCAACTTTATATTTTGTGATGACCAAATGAGACTTAGGTGGTGTTTGGGTATTACTGCTAATCGTCTTCATATTTTCTTGTTTCTTCCTAATCTTAGGAAGTAATAGGATTTCATCCATTATTGGTCCTTTGCTTCTGGTTGTGACATTAACTGCTGAAAGTTGAATTTGTTCGATAGGTTACTCTTCATCCAACCCAAGTGTAGGTGCATAGTCCCATAAGACCTTCATTGTTTCATGCGATTCTTCTAGTTCATTTTTTTTTTCTTTTTCCACCTCAGGCTTGTCATTTGAGCGTCTAATATTTGATTCATAACTAGATTCAATGAGTTAATCCATTGTGGTAAACTCTTTTCAGAATGAGGTTGTTGATGAAAAGTACAGAAATGATCCATTCCTACCTCTTTAAAATTTAAAACAAAAGAACTATACATAGGTGGTTGGGATGTTCAACCTTCCTCTCTTTTCTTAAAATAAGGTTTGAACTGTTTTTTAAATGAACTGGATTCTTTACCCTTTTCTAGATTGATAATCTTTTTTGATAACTTTTGTACCATTTTAACCATGTTTTCCAATTCAATCGAATGTTCTTCCTTAGGTCTTGTTAACAAAAAAAGGTTTCTTACTGCTAAACGTCCTTACATCTAGTAATGTAGGGTGTTTATTTATGCTTTCAATTTCATATTCTACTTTATTTTCTTCCTCATAATTTTCTACCAACGAAGGCTTTAGTGACCTCTTAACAAACATTTCTTTGCTGGGGAAAAGTGTTGAATTGTAGTATTCTATTAAATTTTCTTCAGCACGCTTTATTGTAGCAATGGAATGGTTTAAATGAGAAACAAACCTCTGATTAAAATATTGCACCTTTTCTTTCTTTTCCACCCTTAGAGCTAACAATTCTTTCATGAGGGTGGCAGTGGTTCGTTGACTACCAAACTTTCCTTTAAACGCCCTTTCAAAAGAATCCCAATTTGTTATCGAATTTGCTTGTAAACGAAAATACCAAGTAGAGGCCTTAGCTTCAAAAGTATGTGGAAAGAGTCTGCATACCACATCTTCATGTTCCACAGCTAAAATATCTAAAGCTAAATGAAAAATTTGCAAGTGGTCATCCACCGAAATTCCTTTTTCGGGGTCAAACTTAGGTAATGCTTTTTCAGTATTCTAAGGAAAAGCATGTAAAGGAGCAACCAGGTTGAGTGGTGTTCTAGCTCTCCAAGCCGATGGTGGATTAGGATTAACAGGTTGATTAACATTTGGGGGTACATTTCCATCCATGATTCTACGAGTAGTCGGTGGTGGATACTGAACTCATGACTGAAATGGAGACTAAAAAACAACCACGGGGGTTCATTTGGTAGGTAATATCCTATCACGTCCATTTAGTATTGGGGAATAAACTATGATACAAAAATGAAAATTTTTATTTCCCTATATTAAGGGGTCAAGGGGGCTTAATTATGTTATATGACAATATAAATATTTAAGGTATATTTTATTACATTTCATGTAGAAGTGGTGGAGGGGACGCAGAGGGAAAATTAGGGACAAGGGAAAAAGGTATTGAGTTTGATGGACAAGGGATACTCAATAAGGATGTAGGATGGTTGATTCTATTGCTCTATTGAAGGTTTTTGTTGTTGCTTATGTGATTGGTTGGTTAATGGATTTTCAAATTATTAATGGAATTGAGGTAATGAAGGATTATGATTTCTATCTTTTATGTGATTGTTATCAATTGGAAGTGTAGTTTATGTGCATATTTCATGTCTAAAAAACGTGTGTTTTTTATGCATTTCAATGTAGCTTTCCTGCTTGAGTCTATTTAAGTTTTTTTTTGCTTAAAAAATTCCTTAAAATCATCCCATCCACTAGAGACCATCTAGTTTTGTGCATTGCAACCTTATCCCTTTTTAATCTTCCTACAGAAAGCCTCATGCAATCCTTGGTTGACCCGATTTGCCCATTGTATAAAACACTATCCTCCAATTCCTTCATGACTCTTATATTTTACAAAATCCAAAACACTTTGTTTCTCTAAAGTTACTCTTCATTTTCACCATTTACTCCGTTGTTAAACTCTAGTAATCCTACCCCTGGGAGTCAACCCTTGAGCTAAAGAATAGATAGCCTAAAGAGATGAAAAAGGTTAGGTGTGGTGACAATGGCCTCCCTCTTATCTATCCATAAGCTACACTTGATTTTAGGAATTAAATATTAAGATGTTAGTTTGTGTGCTAACATGGAAGAACAAACATCTCAAAGACGATGGATATATTTTTAATGTTAGAAAAATTGGTGGATGAGGTTGAAAGATGCAATTATTGGGTAAGAAACAATGGCTTATATGATCATCTCTTTATTCTTATAAAACTAGAAAAGGAAGATAGAAAACCTCCATTTACTTTTAAATATAATCATGATTGGTTGGATATGTAATATTTTAGACTTTTTATTACAAAAAATGGAAATTTTATGATCCTTGTTGATGAGATTCAATTATGCTTCAATTTTCCTCCAATGTCAAACATGTTAAGAATTTAGTTTTAGGGAGAGCAGAGATGAAAAAGGAAGAAAATCAAGTAGACCTAGAAAAGGTAGAAGAAATCTTTTTGAAAAAATGTCATAGGGTCTTCCAATGATGAAGAGTTGTTAGATTTAAAGGCAATAGAGAATAATAAATGAACTTTTAGACAAAAAGGAGGTAGAGTGGAGGCTCAAAAGTAGATCCATATGGTTGGAAGAGGGGCGTATTAAGACTAAGTTCTTTCAACATTATGACAATTTTAAGAAATGTATAAATACAATTTGGTCAATCGATTTTTCTCATGGATCAAAGAAAAAATAATTTGAAGAGATTGTAAAAGTTAACATGGTTCATTTTCAAGATATTTTCAAATATTCAAAATCTCCAAACATATAAGGTTTTTTTGTCCAGGGAGTGAATGGATTCTTCAAACATGTTTATTATAAACTTGTGTTTATTTACCCGTAAATATAATAGGTAGGATGATATCTTTATAAGTATTAATTAAATGTCTTATATGGGATGTAATAAAAAAGAAAACATTGTAAAAGCTATCACTTTGAAATTAGGTATAGTTGTTTATACATACCTCATAGAAATGTTTTAATGTAATAGTTGCATATAGTTCAAAGGAAAAGCCTAGAATAATTATGAGATATTTAAAATTTGTAATAATGTTTTTTTTAAGCTAGTACCTATAGAGTTTCAAACCTAAAAAGCGCCTTAACATACACTCATTCACCGCCTATCCTACACTTAGTGAATAAACTTGTATAATGTATTATTTATGTTAATTAAAACAAATAAATACTAAATAAAAAATGTGAATAAATAAAGTTATTGTTATAAAGTATTAAAATTGGCAAAGTAACTTAAAAATATTTAAATTATAGTATGAGCACCAACAAATCATGAATCTTATATATATAGTTAATGATCTAAAAATATTTTATATAAAATTAAGTTAATTTAATTGAAATATACATTTATTTTTTTATAAAAAACATATTTACTAATACTACATATTAAAATAAAATAAGATAATATATTAACCTAAGATAACATATAAAAAAATTAAATGTATAATGATATGAAATAAACAAAAATGTATATATAATGTTTTTCTTTATTATAAAACTATAATTAATAAACTTATTAACATAACATTAAATTAAAAAATAATAAAAATAAAAATAGTTTTTATTAATAAATTTATTATCAAATCTAAAAAAGTTCAGAAATTTAATAAGAAAAATTAAAATAGTTTTTATTAATAAATTTATCATCAAATCTAAAAAAGTTTAGAAATTTAACAATAAAAATCATGTTATTTAATTAAGTTGTAAATAATTAAAAGACAAAGCACTTAATCTCATAAGAAAATTAATACTAAGTAACTTATGACATATGAGAAACTTATGATTAACAAAAATTAAGTTTTTTCTCCATTACTCCTAAAAAAATCATAAGTCCATTATTCTTAAAAAAAATCATAGGCTTATAATTGCATTGATGAAGTCATCATACATATTTCTCAATAGTTTAATCTTTTATTAGGATTGATTATTTTTTACGTCTTCCATGTAATTGTTGTTATTATTCATCCCCTTCACGTGAAAATATAAGTCCATTATTTTTACATGCTTTGAATCCAATCTTTTAAAGTGCCTTGGTTCACCAATGACCATACCTACCACTACACCCTCTTTTTAGTCCCCTACCTTCATTAATATTTTCTTCATATTGGTTTCCAAAATCTCAACCTTATAATGTTGTGTTCCTAGAACGATGGGCTTGATAACCCATCATAATGGGTCCAAATCTCTTATTTCTTATATTGATTCCAATCAATCCTTTCACTTCTTTTCATTACTTATTTGGACATAGGAGGTCTCCCCCTTCACATGTAGCCTTTAGCCTCCTCCATGTTCCTTGGAGATTTATATCCTAGTTGGGGTGGCGTGTATCCATCTCTTTAATCATTCTTCCTCCAATCATTACCTTATGCAAGCATTGAATCTTGTTCAAATGAGTGGATCACATTCCTCAAGTTGTCTAGGAATCCCTAAACCATTAATAAATCAATGCTAAGCTCCATGAGAATTGATAATGGTATGATTTTTCCTTTCTCCATGAGAAGCCATAATCTCTAAGTGAGTTGTATGCTTACTCGAATAGTTACCCTCACTTTTTAACGATTCCTGCCACCTTCCTGATCTATGACAAATGCAATTAATTGCTTTGCTCACACCTTATATGTGAGCTTGTCATCCCCCATCTAATATTTGAGACAATCCTTTTTTATATCATTGAAGGCTATATCTTCTCATCTTAGACCCATTTCCTTGTCATCCCATTGCAATCCTTCATTGGAAAAATGATGTATGTTAATCTAATGGTCATTCATTGGACATGGAATTGAATGATGGCATTAATGTTTCTTATGGCTTGGGAAATGAATTGAGATTCCTAGACATGATTTGTTTCCTACAAGCTTTCTAAAAGTGGTCTTGATTTTGAATTATAGCCGTTACATTACGTTTAATATAAATTTAGAATTATATTTTGTAACAATATTTTTGACTTGATATTAATCACATTATAAAATATTTTTCCAAATCTTAAATCTCCATTGAATTGCTCGTATCATGGCCTTTGAATCCCACATAGTCTGAAAGAATATCTCTTGTCTCATTCATTAAGGCCTCTCTATTCCCACTTGGTCAAGGTTTTCTTGGGAGGCTCCATCAAAATTCAACGTTATGAATCTTGTAGGGCATTTATTCCAAGTGATTGGAAAATAGTTCTTGCATTGGGAGGCTTCTCCTTATTATATAGGGAATTCAGGTGATTGATGCAAGATTGGATGATCCTTTTCTCATGGTATAAAAATATTAGGTCAACAAGTTGCTAATTTTATGTGTATATTACTTTAGGTAGGTTCCTCATCAACTTCAAAGTTAAAATATGTAGTTAATCGACGGTTCTGAAGTTGAACAATTGCGTTGTATTTTTTGTTGGAATTTTAGTAAAACATATAACTCTTCATTTTTAGGTTGGGGTTTGGGTGGGTATTGAGATTCAATCAAATTTTTGTCAACAACAACCAAGAAAAGTGAGATCAATCTTTGTTGGTTCATTGGAACCAACAAAAGTGAGATCAATCTTTGTTGGTTCATTGGAACCAACAAAAGTGAGATCAATCTTTGTTGGTTCATTGGAACCAAGAAAAGTTAGATCAATCTTTCTTGACTAATTATTTCTTTCAACTTTTTGTATTCTTCAACATTTTCACATTGCGAGTTAGGAATAATTGTTAGATTGAGTTATATTTGGCATTCATAATTGTAATCTCAATTCTTATATGCAAGGCATCCGTTAAATATTGTATTGGAACTAACATTAACATAGGTGAAAATATAAATCCTTATTTACATGTCCTATGTGTTATCATTACCATGAAATGGTATCATATAAGTTTCACCATATGTGCATCTTTAAAACTATTGCATGCTTTAAAATTAACAATGGATATTGTTCCCTCACCCATAAAGATAAAAAACTAGATATACCCCAAGAAAAGGTAACTATACATTGTTAATTCCTTTGATTGCAAGAATAAATGTAGAGGATGTGGAGCCAATTCATTGCATCTTGTGAATGACCCAAATCCAAGCTATTCACATGATCATATCAGGAAACTTTATATGTTCGTTTGGGTTCAAACATCAATGATGTTTGTTTTGATAGGACGGTAGGAAATTTCATCCACAAAAGGATTTCAATTTTTCATTTTTACAGATTTTAATTTATTGAGCTTATAGAAAGCATGAGCTCTCTATGGCTATACTCATATTTACATGATATAAAATTGGTAGATTGGAAAGTTGTGGTATGAAACATTTTCAATTCTCATATTTTCTAAGCATTTCACTAACTATTGGACGATCAATACTTTACATTCTTTGTTTCACTCATCTCTTGACTTGGTTTCCTTTTACGCTTTTTTCCTTCCCCATTACTATTTCGTTGGATCTTTGTAATATCCCGAATTTTGGACCTAACACTTATGGGCATGGGCCCCATTGATTATGATGTTACCTAACAAAGAATTTAAACATTATCATAAACCATTTTATATCCAACCCTGTCAACGCTATGCGAATAGCAAGAACACCGAGGGAAGGGTTACCTTCCACAGTCGCGACTCTTATACACAGAGCCTTCTTTAACCACAAATCAAAACATAAAACAATATGTCACTTAACCAACACACAGTCACAACCATAAATTGTGGGAATTCCATTTCCATCTATGACATGGCTCCAAAGGCCAAACAACACAGTAACGAATTCATATAAGAACTTAAACAAAGAATTGTGGATCCACACAGTACATTAATAAGAATTATAACAATGAAATCAACAAAAGATGCAGATGCTTCATATATAAACATAATAATTATAAAAACCAATAAGGAATTACACAGTCGTTTAACCTTGGCCTTGCACCTGCAAGCAATGGTGCTCCTGCCACTACCCTAAACATATTTACACATTCGCAATGACGTAGAGCCTATCAAGTTTACCAAACCATATCACTATGCAGAGAAGTATTAAAAAAAAACATGAATTCTTTAGTTCCAGCCCGAAGGCTCTAAACCCCAACAAAACCCAAAATTTTAACACATCTATGATGCCTTACAGTTCATTACACAAGCAGTCCCTTTCCCAGAATGAAAATATTAAAACTAGATCCATACACTCAAACCCACAAGGAGTTTTAATCCTGTCACAACAACCATCAAGAGAGGGACAAGTTTTAACTTGTACATCAGGGCTTACCCGAATGGGTATGGTGTTGACATAGGGCGACCCACGACCACGATTTCTTCATAACCTGCAACCTGCAAACACAATACAAGGCCACGATAAGGAGCACACATTGTAATAAATTTGAATAGACAAAATAATACTGCTAAACCAGAGTGTGAACGTACCTGTTAAGACACCATAACTTCACACCACCATACCGTGCAGAGGCAGAGCTCACGCAGGCCTGCTGTAAATGACCAAACCATCGCAACAGCCCAATCCCTAATCTTGGAGGCCATGATTTCCAAGGTGCATTTATGTCGCCACCCTAGCCTCCATTAACAACACTCCAAACCCATATCGTATATTTCATTCCAACCCTTAAACCTTTCCCAAAACAATGTGCATTACAAAACCCCAAATGTGCATCGAATACATAGGGTTTAAGCCATAATCCATGGCATATTAAATATGCCATGGAGGACTATAGGAAAAGGTATTAAAATAATACACCAACTATATTAAAACCATACACTAAGACTATGTTAGAGCATGAACCATTTTCATAAATCCTTTATACCATAGTAAGTATGTGCCATGTAAATAATAAGTGCAGTAGGGACCAAGTCACTATCGTAGAGTCCGTAAGAATAAAAATAAAACCCGTGCAACATAGGCAAGTAAACCATCCATCCTAGTATAAATATCATCTAACAACCATCATATTGTCACTAGGATAGATCTGTAAAACTGAGTGCTAGTGACGAAACGGACAGCATGTCTTGTTCAGCTTTTATAAGCAGTTTCCGTTGCCAAGTGCACTTGCACGTTAAATAGAAATAAATGCATTAGTTTGTAAGAACTAAGTAATCCCGTGATGACAAGTAGAAAACAGTTACCTTCCAGGTATTTACAAGGGAAACATGTCCCACCACTCCACCCCTTTTTCCAATAACAAGTTATGTCAAAATTGTTTATACAAAAGTAATCGGAAAAATTAACATACATGAAATGTGTAACCATAGATCAAGATAGTAATCAACATCACTACAACATAAGTATTACATTAATAACCACATATGGAAATATAAAAGTGGGACGTAAGAACAACTTACAACATTTAGTGCAACAAACAAAGTATGACACATTCCATAGAGTCAAATAATGTCCAGCTCAGGCAGTAAATGAGTAGCCTAATAATTTTTTATTTTTTATTTTCAAATTTTGGGGACATTACAAGTGGTATCAGAGCCTATTTTAAACACTATGAGACCAAATGGGAATACCCGACATTTGTTGCAAGGAAAATAAAGTATGTTTTAAATTTTGTTAACTAACATAAATTTTTCCTGTTATTAAAAATTTGCAATTACATCATGAAAAAGTGCAGATCATGAATACTGAAGAAGATAAAAGCCAGAAAGGGAAGTTGAATACCCCCACCCAAGAATCAGAACTGGTGGTGGAACTGAATTCCAATATAATGAAAACCATACAAAGTCCTCAAGGAGACTTGCAGAGTTTCAGAGATGATAATATGAATGAAAGAAATGAACAATAAGCAATTAATGAAGCATTGTTGTGAAACATGACGGAAGGAATCCCGTAGCGAAAACCCTCTCATTCCATAAACATTTTCAAAAGGAATTTTACCATAAATGGGCCAGCAACCCGAGAGAAGAAGGAAAATAAGAGCATACCCATGAACCTCCATAAGAAGATTATTACAGTATTTCTAGTGATGATTCTCTTTCCCCATGCCAAAAGAAACTTATAAATGATGACAATATTTAGGGAGAGTTTCGAAAAATAAAATCCCCAACCTACGAATGAGAGATGTGTAAATTTT
Organism: Pseudotsuga menziesii; assembly: GCA_001517045.1. NCBI lineage: Eukaryota > Viridiplantae > Streptophyta > Pinopsida > Pinales > Pinaceae > Pseudotsuga > Pseudotsuga menziesii. The sequence goes on from LPNX010612385.1 coordinate 65,063, forward strand.
CCTTTAATATTCAACTAGGGCTAAACAGTGCATGCAAAATATCAACTGATAACCACACATGAATATCTTTTACAGTGTGTAGCAGAATATAAAACTGAGAAATAAATCACAACATCACATCACAATATTGACACTATTATTTTGGGCATGGAAACCCCCGGAAAAACCCAAGATGGGAAAACTTGTGCAGTAGTCAGATATAGATTTTATTATGAGAAAATATGGAACTTTTACAATCACTGAAAATTCACCCAAACCTGGCAGAATCACTAGGAAAAACCCAAGTAAACCTGAACACCCTCTTGTGTGAGTGTATGGCCCAACTGTACGAAGATCGATGATCTGGCTGCTTGCTCCTTCGTCTTCTCAGCAAAATCCTCTGTTTGACTTTCTCTTCCTATCTGTATACTGTCTCTATTGGAATACACATGTGTGTTCTCTCCACTAATTTATCTCTCTTTTATAACTTTAGGTAAAGCGAAAACCCTAATTTCACTTTCACTTTAACTAGTGGTAAAGAAAAAACCCTAATTTTACTTTCACTTTAACTAGTGGTTCACTAAAGTTAATTTAGATCACTTTAATTTATTTCCAAAGTAAACTTAGGAAAATTAAATTAAATACAACTGGTTTCCTAATTTAATCCTTATGCATGCAAGAACACATGCATGCAGGAAGACCTTCCTTGTTGCTACTAGTTTAACACTCCCTCTCAACAAGGAAGGGATTCGGTAGCAACCCCAACTTATCCCTGAACTTCACAAAACTCTGTCTACAAAGTGCCTTGGTGAAAATGTATGCCACCTGCTCATCTGTCTATATGTACTCCAACCGAATGGTTCCCCTCTGTACACAATCTCTCAAGAAGTGGTATCTGATGTCTATGTGTTTTTTGTTGTCATGGAACAGTGGATTCTCGATAGCCTGATGCCACTCTGATTGTCACATTGAAGTACTGTAGCCTCTAGCTCGCACTTGAACAACCCTACAAGTAACTTCCTCAGCCACATACCCTCACAAGAAGCCATGCTAGATGCCATGTACTCAGCCTCTGCCGAGCTCAATGCAATTGACTTATGTTTCCTGGTAAGCCAAGAGACAACTCGTGATCCAATGTTGAAACAATAACCTAAAGTACTCTTTCGGTCCTCTACACATCCTACCCAGTCAACATCTATGAAACCTGCTAACTATACACTCCCCCTGTGCTCATAAACCAATCCATACTCCACTATACCTCTGAGGTAGAAAAGTATGTGCTTCACAGCCGTCCAATGCACTCTCCGAGGGTCCACCATGAACTGACTCATAGAGTTGACTGCAAAGTTGATGTCTAGTCGAGTGTTGACCAGATACATAAGTAATGAGATGAGCTGATGATACAAGGTAGGATCAAATCCGTCTGAACATGATGCATCAATCTTCCTCCGGTTTGAAACTAGAGGTATTGGCTTGCATTCCTCCATCCTGAATACCTTTAGGATCTATACCACATACTTCCTCTGTCCGATGAAGAAGAATCCATCTCTCTGCCAAACCTCCAAGCCCAAAAAAGTAATGCATCAGCCCAAAGTATTTCATCTCAAACTCTACTGTAAGGTTGTACTTACAATCTCCCATCTGCCTCTCATCTCCTCTCAAAAAGAGATCATCCACATATAAGACAAATATGAGAGGCACCTCACCTATAAAAAAGTACAGGTTGTGGTTAGCCTCACTCCGCTAAAATCCCATCTCTCGTAGATAGTTTTCAATCCTCGAGTACCATGCTCAAGGTGCCTGCTTGATCTCGTAGACAGCTCGATGCAGTTTGCATACATGTATCTCCCTATTCTCCACGTCAAAAACCTCTGGCTGCTCAATATACACTTCCTCCTTTATCACTCCATTGAGGAAGGCAGTCTTGACATCCATCTGATGGACACGGCAACCCATCTCAGCTGCTAGTGAGATAATGGTCCAAATGGAAGAATCCCTGGCAACAGGGGTGAAGGTATCCTCATAATCAATACCCTCCTTCTATGAAAACCCCTTTTCCATGAAGCACACCTTGTACTTATCCAAATTTATGTCTGCTGCATGTTTCACCTTGTAGATCCATCTGGATCCCACCACCTTTTTCCCTTGTGGCCTCGGCACAACCTCCCATACCTAGTTTTTCATAATGGAGCCATACTCCTCAACCATAGCTTCCTTCCACACATCATGTTGTGCAACCTCCCCAAACATAGAAGGTTCATAGTTAATCAACTCTGTCATCGGTTCCATATAACTAAGCCTCTCTGGTGGTACACTCCGTCTAAAACATGTCTGTGGAGGATCTACCTTCCTTGAATCCTCCACTATGGATCTAAACCACTTAGGCCTTGGCCTAGTGTCAACCTGCTGTGACTATTGGATATTCGTCTCTTGCTGTAGCTCATCCTTCAAGTCATTGACTGAAGGATCCTGTCCACCTGACTCCCTCTGACCACGAGAACCTATGCTCTGTGTCTATACTTGTACCTGTACATCTGGATCCTCTAACTTGACTCTCGAGTCTTGTGTTGGCTACTGGTAAGTCCAGAGATCTCTGCAAGGCCCTATACTCATCGAACTAAACATCCCTGCTCACAATGATCCTCTTCCGAGTAGGAATGTAAACTCTATATGCCTTCAAAATCTCGTTGTAACCAACAAGTAACCTCTTCTTTCCAGAAGGTTCTAGCTTCTTCCTTGTTAGCATGAACATTACAATACCAGACAATGCCAAATATGCGAATGTGACTCACATCTGTCCTGGTGCCTGTGAAGACCTCCTTCGGTGTCTTCCTCCCCAAGGTTATGTGGGGACACCTGTTCTGAATGTATACTGCAGTCCTGTATGCCTCAGCCCAAAGTAATAGTGGTAATCCCTAATAAAATAGCATGGCCTTGGCTGCTCTAACCATAGTCCTATTCTTCTTCTATGCAACTCCATTCTACTATGGGTTATGGGGAATAGTGTGCTCCTTCTTGATCCCCTCAACCGAACAATAATCCATGAGCTCATTGGAAGTGTACCCACCCCCATTTCTGTCCTCAACACTCGAATATTCTTTCTTGTTTGTTTCTCTACAAGAGTCTTGAACTCTCGAAACCTCTCAAAGACCTCTGACTTGGCCTTCAGGAAATAGATCCAGGTTTTCCTGGAATAGTCATCAATGAAGGTTACACAGTAATTGTAACCACTGAACGAATGGACACTCATAGGTCCGCATACATCTGAATGCACCAAGTCCAAGGGATCCTTAGAATTGTGCTCACTTTGTGGGAAAGGATTCCTAATGTTCTTCCCTAAAGCACAACCCTTGCAATGGTTATGTTTTTCCTCTTGTACCCGAGGAACTCCAATGAATTCTTGTCTTAAATGCTTCAGTGCTCCATGGTGTAAGTTTTCCATCCTCATATGCCACAACTCACCCTGATTGCTTCTGTTGTTTCCGACTAGAGCCTTTGCATGCTCAAATTGTAATATGTACACTTTCCTGCTCCTTCTACCAATCACCTGATCCAATATCCTATCTGACCCCTTAGGCCTAATATACACTCTATGGTCACAGAAAATAACCTAATATCCCTTGTCCTCCAGAGTGGAGACTGATATAAGGTTCTTGGTCAGTCATGGAACATATAACACATTAGCAAAACTGAGGGGTTTTCTAGACTCCCTCTCAAATGAAACAGTTCCAACTCCCTGTTCCTGATATTGCGCATCATCACCTAGCTCAACGTGGATCCCAGTTCCACCCTCCTGCAAGTCTCTGAAGAATCTCTTCTATCCAGTCATGTGACTAGATGCTCCACTATCAATGTACCATATGTTTCTCCCTGTGGTGCTTGCCATGCAAGCTATCAAGCAAAACTCCTCATCGAAGTTTCTACTGAACTCATCCACCTCTGCAAATCCAGCCATCTGAGTGTTACTCTTCTTCTTCCTGTCTCAGAACTAGGAGGAAAAGTGTCCCTTCTTGTGGTAGATAAAACACTTGACCTTTGATACGTCAAGGTTCTTCTTACCATCCTTCTTCCTCTTTTCCTTCCCCTTGCTCTTCCCTGTAAGGGCTAGAGCCTCCTTATCCACAATCTATGAGGAACTACTAGATGAGTTTGATCCTTGACCCATACAGGTCTCCTCCTACACAAAGTCATCCCATAGTCTCTACCAATTAGGGAGCTTCTCTCTAGCCACAACACCTTTGACAAAGGTGTCCCATGGCTTCGAGAAGCCATTGAGGGCTATCCGAACTAGCTCCTCATCATCTGTCTTAGAGCCAATAGCTCCAATCTCATCCCTAATCTATGTGAGCCTCATGAGATAAGGCACCACTCCTTCTCCCTTGGTCATCTTGGTGCTGCACATCCTCTCTTGCAAAACCATCTTCCGATTCTCGTTCTTTCTTTGGTACAAAATCTCCAAATCCGTCCACATCTCTGGTGTAGTCTTCTTACCATAAAGGTGAGGGTCTATATGGTCCTTCACTCCATCCATGATAATCAACATGAATCTGGAATCAATCGTCTTCCAAGCTGCTAAATCTGTCGGATCTGTGGGTGCAACCTTTATGGATTTAATGTGCTCCTATACATCACTAACGTCCAGGATCCTTGTGATCCTTTCTTTCCATGTAGGAAAGTTCTGAGCACCCTAGAGTCTATCCTAAACTCTCAACTGCACGGACATAGTGAAGTGTACCTGTCAAAGCCTAGATCTGGAATTCTAGGTTTGTTTATTCCTATAGATTTGCCCCTGATCTATCACTACTGCTGCAAATATCTCAACTTTAGCTCACTAGAGATCTGATACCATGTAAATTTTCCTTTAATATTCAACTAGGGCTAAACAGTCCATGCAAAATATCAAATGATAACCACACATGAATATCTTTTATAGTATGCAGCGGAATATAAAACTGAGAAATAAATCACAACATCACATCACAATATTGACACTATTATTTTGGGTATCGAAACCCTCAGAAAATCCCAAGATGGGAAAACCGGTGCACCAGTGAGATATAGATTTTATTATGAGAAAATATGGAACTTTTACAATCACTGGAAATTCACCCAAACCTGGTGAATGCAGTACCCGACAGAATCACTGGGAAAATATTAGCTAAACCTGAAGACCCTCATGTGTGAGTGTACGACCTAGTTGTACGAATATAGATGATCCTGCTGCTCGCTCCTCCGTCTTCTTAGCGAAATCCTTTGTCTAACTTTCTCTCCCTATCTGTATCTTGTCGTTCTCAAAATAAAAGTGTGTGTTCCCTCCACCAATTGATCTCTCTTTTATAACTTTAGGTGAAGCGAAAACCCTAATTTCACTTTCACTTTAACTAGTGGTAAATCAAAAACCCTAATTTCACCTTCACTTTAACTAGTGGTTCACTAAAGTTAATGTAGATCACTTTAATTTATCTTCCAAAGTAAACTTAGGAAAAGTAAATTAAATACAACTGGTTTCCTAATTTAAGTCTTCTGCATGCAAGAAAACATGCATGCAGGAAGACCTTCCTTGTTGCTACTAGTTAAACAAGATGAATACGGGGGGGAAAGTTGAAGAGTGGTTGTTGGGTATGAGAAAATACTTCTGAGTGCATAAATATTCTAGAGAAATGAAAGCTCATCTAGCCATCTATAATTAAATGGAAAAGTAGCTAGATGGTGGAGAGAATTAAAGCATACCAACAAATATGAGTTAAGATAAATACGGTGGAGTAAGTTTCACAAGATTTTTCAAGAGAAATACATGTTGGAAATATTCTTTGACAGAAAAGTGAAAACGTTTCATGAGTTACATATGGGATCCATGACTATGGATGATTTTATTAACAGATTTTTGGATTTGTTGCATTATGCACCCTACATCAAGGATGAGAAAGTAAAAATACAATACTTTTTAGGATGTCTTCATCCTAGCTTTTGGGAGAGGATTGAATTTTACATGCCTAAAACCTTTGACACCACCTTACCCAACGCTAGGATTTGCTATGAACATGGGCAGTTGAGGCAAGAGAACCTCAACAAAAACAGAGATAGGTCTAAGAAATTCTCTGAAAACCGCAAACCAGGGTTTAACCCACCACCGTACAGAAAACAGAACAATAGTTTTCCAGCCAACAAGAACTTCAACAAATTAGGTACAAAGCCATATGTACCAGCTCCAAATGCTAAAAATACAGTAGCAAATGGGCGAGCCAATGTTTCCCTGCTGCAAATTAAATGCTAGAAATTCCAAAGGCCTCATTATGCTCGGGACTGTAAGAATAAGACTAATGGGGTCTTACACAACTTGTAGGAAGAACCAACGGTAGAGGACATAGATGGAACACCGTGAATTTATGTAGCCTTGGATGGATGACATGCAGAACATCAGGCTACCATGGTTGAGATAAAAGGTAAGATCTTGAACACTTATATTTCAATACTGATTGACCCCAGTGCTTTTCGGAGCTATGTATCACCTAAAATTTTTTATGTATGTAAACTAGGAAAAGTTAAACATGATAAAACTTGGCTGGTGCAATTAGCTACAGGTACAAAACAAAACGTTTCAGAGATAGTTAAAGATTGTGAGGTAAACCTAAATGGTTTTCCTACTAAAGTAAACCTGAACATCCTATCCTTAGGATCATATGATATACTTATTGGCATGCTCTAGCTGGAACAACACCATGTCATGCTCGATTTCTTACACAAGTCAATCTTGTGTATGTGTAGACAAGGAAATCAAGTAGGGATTCAAGGCATACCGAAGAAAGTTTTAGTAAGGAATATATCTTCTTTACAAATAAAAAATTGCATTAGGAAAGGTTGCAAGCTATTTGTAGTAAACATCCAAGACATAGAAGCTGAAAGAGAACAAAAAATAGAGGACTTTCAAGTTCTTATAGATTTCAAGGACGTATTTCCTAAGGAGATCTCAAGATTACATTGGAAACGACACCTAGACTTTTCCATAGAATTGACACGATGATCAATTTTGGCTTCGAAATCCCCTTACCACATGATTGTAGCATAGTTGGTGGAACTAAAACTGCAGTTGCAGGAATTGATAGAGAAAGGATATATCCGACCAAGTGTGTCCCCCTAGGGAGCACCAATACATTTTGTGAAGAAAAAGGATTGTACGATGCGGATGTCCATTGATTACAGTCAGCTTAACAAGATGATCATCAAGAACGGATACCCACTCCCTAGGATCGATGACTTTTTCGATCAAGTAGGACAAGCCAAGATCTTTTCAAAGATCGACCTACGATCCGGGTACCATCAGGAATGGATTCATGATGAGGATATTCACAAAACCTCCTTTCATACAAGGTACTGGCACTACGAGTTTGTGGTAATGTCGTTCGGGTTGACCAATGTACCCGCTAACTTTATGTGTGTGATGAACAACATATTCAGTAAATATCTAGATAAATTTGTGTTGGTATTTATAGACGACATCCTAGTGTACTCTAAGAGTAAAGAGGAGCACGAGGAACACCTGTGCATAGTGCTACAGGTGTTACGAGAAGACTAGCTCTATGCCAAGTTTAGTAAATATGATTTTTACAAACCCCAGATATAATACTCGGGTCACATCATCTCCGAGATGGGGATAGCTGTGGACCCGAAAAATATTAAATACATAGAGGATTGGCCTACCCCTACTAGTGTCACCGACAATAAATCATTTTTGGGATTGGTCGGATATTATCGAAATTTCATTAAGAACTTCTCGAGAATAGCTTGTCCCATGATCTCTTTGCAAAAGAAGGAAAATAAATTATTATGGACAACAAAGTGTGAGGAAATTTTTCAAAAGCTTAAACAGCTTTTGGCAACTGCACCAATAATATGAATTGTATATCTCGATGAGGATTTCATTGTTTGCATGCATGCAAGCAAGGAAAGGCTCGAAGGATTCCTCTTGCAAAACAATTACGTAATCTTTTATGAATTGCGAAAGTTAAAAGAACATGAATAGAAATTCCCCATGCATGATCTTGAGTTATACTCCATCATCCATGCCTTGAATATGTGGAGGCACTACTTCATAGGAAGGAAATTCCTTCTAAAGACATACAATATGAGTCTGAAGTACTTATTTCAGCAATCGAATTTGAATGCCAGGTAAGCCATATGGTTGGCTTTCCTTAGCGAGTACCATTTCGAGCTAAAGAATATAAAGGGAAACATTAGAGGAAATTTCAACTCAAAATGGGCCTCCTAAAGAAAATTAATAAAATAATAGTTAAAATAATAAAATAATATTTATTAATTTTGGAGGAAGAAAAGAAAAAACTACTTTTTTGTTCGTATTTTTGACATGTCTCCTTGTGTTTTTATTCAAATTTCAATCGGGAGAGCTCGTTGGATGCGAAATTAAATTATGCATCCAACGAATACCCACTTGACATACTTTTGACAAGCCCCGCTACCCCAAAAACAATAAATACCTCAAAAAACATGATGATGATGTCATCGTCATGTTTTTTCAGGTATTTCTTGTTTTTGAGGTAGCGGGGCCCGTCAAAAGTATGCCGAGTGGGTACGCGTTGGATGTGGAATTTAATTCCACATCCAACAAGCTCTCCCCAATTGAAATTTGAGTAAAAACACAAGGAGATATCTTGAAAATACGAACAAAAAAGTAGTTTTTTTAATGATACCTATCCTCAAATTTATATTAAAAAATTGTTTAGGAGGTGCTCCCTTTTTTAATTTTAAAGAATTTTTATTGGCTAATACATGATGACAGGGAATTTGTATTATTTTTGGAAGGCCCATTTTAAATTGAAATTTCCTCTAATGAGAGAACAAGATTGTTGACGCTTTGAGCCAACGAACCTATATGATATACGAAGTGACTTTATGTCAAACCAATTTGAATTTGAACAAGAGGATTAGAACATCCAACAAAGTTGACCCTTTCTATGTAGAAATTCTCAAGAAGGTCCAAGAGGAGAGGTTGTTTCAACAACAAAAAGAGTATAAGGTAGATGAAACGGGACTGCTATGGTCCAAGGAGAGATTGTACGTTCTGGGAGGAGGGGACACTCAGTCCAGCATCCTCACAGAATTTCATCAGACACCCTACTCGAGGCATCTGGGATATCAAAAGATGATATCTGCCCTTAAGAAACACTTTTTCTGGCCTAAGTTAAAGGCCAACATAGCGTTATTTATCGCAAAATGTCAGGAATGTCAGCTGGTCAAAGCTCAGAAACAACATCCTTCGTGGTTGCTACAGCCATTACCCATTCCAGAATGGAAGTGGTAGGTCATTAGTATGGATTTTATCACAGGTCTACCTAAAAGTAAGAAACAAAATGATTCTATCTTTGTAGTAGTTGACAAATTGTCGAAAGAAACACACTTCATTCTAGTGAAGTCGACCTACAAGGAAGTACACATTGCCGATATCTTCTTGAAGGAGATATTTAGATTGCATGGGATACCCAAGGAAATCATCTTGGATCGAGATACTAAGTTTACTGGAAACTTTTGGAGATCCTTATTCTTCGGATTAGAGACGCAGTTGAAATTTAGTACTGCTTATCACCCGCAAACAAATGGGAATAAAGAAAGGGTAAACCATATTGTAGAGGACATGCTTAGGATGTATTTCATGAACAACACCACCAAGTGGGAATATTACCTACACCTTGCAGAGTTTGCATATAACAACGGATACCAGACTTCCACCAAGATGAGTCCCTTTGAGGTACTTTATGGACGGAAGTGTAGAACACCGGTTACTTGGGATATCCCGGTGGATTGGCTCATGGTAGGGCCTGACTTGTTAAAGGAATTGGAACAGTTGGTTACCAAGGTCTAGGTGAACCTTAAAGAAGCACAAGACTGCCAGAAAAGCTACGTAGATATGAAAAGAAAAGATAAATATTATCAAATAGGCGACCATGTCTAGTTGAAAGTAAAAGCAAAACGAAGCTCGTTGATCTTGGGAAGGTGCATAAAGTTAGCACCTAGATTTTGTGGACCCTTTGAAATACTAGCCAAGAGAGGGCCAGTGGTGTATGAACTAGCATTACCCTCACACATAAGATTCCATAATGTTTTCAATGCATCATTATTAAAGAAATATGTTTATGATACTAAACATGTAATTGATTGGTCCTTATTACAGGTGGAACCTTAATGGGAGTTTTCCCCCAAACCTCTTCATATATTGGACAAGAGAGAGGTGTAGCTCAGGAAGCGCACCGTAGTCCAGTTGAAAATGCAATGGAAGCACTTTGAATCCAATGAGGCTACTTGGGAGAATTAAGCCATCATGAGAAAGGCTTACCCCTCCTTGTTTCATGATTTCATTTCGAGTCCCTAGAAAACTAGGGACTGTGTTGTTCTAAGCAGGGAGGGATGTAATATCCCGAATTTTGGACCTAACTATTATGGGCATGAGGCCCATTGATTATGATGTTACCTTGATGTTTTATTTTGATATATTGGGTTTATGACCCCACTACATATGAACATGATGATTTGTTTGATATATTGGCTGTAAGCCATTTAAGTATGTTTTATGTATGATTTTATGTGTTGGGAATGGACCCTGAAGCACATGATTGATGATATGCTTTGTGTTGAGTGAGGAGCTCTGGATCACATGAGTATTTAAGATGTTTTGTGTTGAGCGAGAAGATCTGGAGCACATGAGTGTTGATGTTGTGTTGAGCGAGAAGCTCTGAAACACATGAGATGTGAAAACCTTTGTGTTGAGAAGGAAGATATAAAGCACATGAAAAGGTAAATTGGAAGTGTTGGGCATAAGACATGGAGTCTTCCAAGTTGATGTTGAGCATAAGCTCTGGAACATCAAAACCTTGGCCATTATATCCCTAGGTGTATCCTACAAGTACATCCTAGCGTTAGTGTTGAGCAAGGAGCAATGGAATTGCACTAAGTTTGTAATTCCATGTTTTAAGCGTTGAGTATGGGCTCTAGATAAGCACTAGGAGTTACTGAAAATAATTAATGATTTCGAGTGAAAGCGACTCGAGTAAAATATTGATCTCATATGACTTATTTATAAGTGATTAAATGAAATATTGAATTTTTGTATCTCATCAAGTACTGAAGAACTAGCATGTTATACAAGGGAATCCAACATGCAAGGATGTTTAGAGTTTCCTAGCCTAGTAGACCTAAGCACCTAACTGATGGCCTTATTAAAGAAAGTGTCATAAGTTTAGGGATCATAATATATGATACCTAAAGACAAGTGTTAACAAATAATATATATATTATTATATATTTTATACATGGTATGTATAAAGAGTAAGCATAGTAATAATATTAATAATATAAGAAATAAGGAAAGGCTCCATTTATTATTGTTATTACTTAAACATAATTAAATAGTATAATACCTACAAAAGTCCAAATAGGAACTAGTTAAAAGTTCCTAAGTTAAATATGAAAAAAGTACCTAAATCAAATAAAAGGGTTAAATCAAGAAATCAAATGATTCTTGATTTAACTGCCCCTTTGACTGAAAAGTCAGCCTATAAAGACCCAAGCCAAAGAGAGGCATGGGGATCTCTTCCATCTTTTCGGAATCATTATTCTGCCTGATTATTTTAAAGAGAGTTCTTGAAGAAAATTTCCTAAGAGGAAAAAAGGAGAAATGATTTAGACCCGATACCCTACTTAGGGAAGCCTTACCTTAGGATCTCTAAGCTACTTACATGTTGGAACCAGCTCGGAGGGATCCAGACTAAAACCAGGAATGGTTCTGGGTCATGGTTGGGTGGAATGTGGTAGTTCCCAAGTGATTCAGTTATCTGTACAGAGGTCAGATCTTCCTGTGATTTGTTAATGTTGGGTAATTGAGTGTGCAGGTTTTCATCCATTGGAATAGCTTCACCTTGTAGGTATGAGGTTCTTGATTTTCTGTTCCATTATCCAGTATAGATTCTTGTTAAAATATTCAAGTGTTTAAGTTATATTTATAACCCTACCTTGCAAGTACGAGGTTCTTGATTTTCTGTTCCAGTATCTAGTATAATTCTTGTTAGAATATTCAAGTGTTTATGTTATATTTCTAACCCTATGTCTGAAATTATATTATGTTAGAATAGTTAAGGGTTTATGTTATATTCCTAACCCTTGTTGTATTTATTTCTTTTTAAAACATCAAGGGTTTCCATTTTATTTATAAACCCTATTTCTGTCCATATTGTTTAAGAGTTCTTGTTTTTAATTCTAAACACTGTGTTTGAAATTTAATTTCGGTCCTAGAATTATTTAGGGATTATTTTCTTCTATACTTAGTTCTGCATTTATTTTGTAAGCCTAAACTTTGTTTTTCCTAAAACCTAGGAGTTTCTCTAGAGAGAGTCTATATGATTATTTTACCTATTGATTCTACTAGCAGATTACATATTTCCATCAGAACTATATTCAGGAGTAAAAAGACTAATTCAAGTTAAGCTATAAACAAAACATAAATATAAAATACAGTTAATTAAACTAAAGTAAGTCATAACCTAAGAAACAAATCATTTCCATTATTAAGTATAAACAAAATAAAAATCAAGTAACCATTAAAATATCAAGAAGTCAAGCTATCGAGACCTCTAACGGTCTAAAGCTATAATCTCATTAAATAAAATTATAATCACATTATTTTATACTTAAGAATAACCATCAAGCCAAAGTAACAAAGCTAAAATAGAAACCATCGAAGACCTCTCAGGGTCTGTATATATTTTATCAATAACCAAGAATAAACATTATCATTTTCCCCATTAACTAAATAAATCCATAAATAGAATACACAAACAAATTAACAAGACCGTCTAATGGTCTGACGTTTATGTTTAAAATAAACAAGAATCAACATACATCTTTTACATTCATAATAATTCAACCATAATGCTATGCACAGCTTGCTTATAAAAACGTAGCATAGATACATAGAGGTCGCAAGATCAATTCCTGTAGGCTTTATTCCCAAAACAAACCCATACATTTATAAACATATACAACCATAGTGACCTAGGATCAATTCCGATGGAGTCATTTTAACTACAAGTTATCATATCAAATCCTATAGGATTCGTTTTGATTCTACTAAACACTGTAGCATTTAAACTATCATCCAAATAGAGCACACATGCCGTAAATCCAATTCACATAAATCACTACAAAGAGGTCAAATCCCCAAATTAAAATTACACACTGTCACTAATTCATGGCCCTCGACCTTTACATAAAACCAAGAATTTAAAAATTATCATAAACCCTTTTATCTCCAACCCTATCAATGCTATGCGAATAGAAACAACACCAAGGGAAGGGTTACCTTCCACAGTCATGACTCTTATACACATAGCCTTCTTTAACCATGAATCAAAACATAAAACGATATGTCACTTAACCAACACATACTCGCAACCATAAATGGCAGGAATGCTATTCCCATCTACGACATGGCTCCAAAGGCCAAACAACATAGTAACGAATTCATATAAGAACTTAAACAAAGAATTGTGAATCCACACAGTCCATTAATAAGAATTATAACCACGAAATCAACATAGGATGTAGATGTTGCACTATAAACATAATCATTATAAAAACCAATAAGGAATTACACTGTCATTTAACCTTGGCCTTGCACCATTGCAAGCAATGGTGCTGCCGCCACTACCTAACACATTCACAATAACGCAGATCCTGTCAAGTTTACCAAACCATATCACTATGCAGAGCAGTCTTAAAACAAAAAACATGAATTCTTTAGTTCCATCCCGAAGGCTCTAAACCCCATCAAAACTCTAAATCTTAATGCATCTATGATGCCTTAGAGTTCATTACATAGACAATCCCTTTCCTAGAACACAACCATTAAAACTAGAGCCATACACTCAAACCCACGAGTTTTAACCCTGTCACAACAACCATCAAGAGAGGGACAAGTTTTAACTTGTACAATAGGGCTTACTCGAATGGGTATGGCGTTGACACACAGTGACCCATGACCATGATTTCTTCATAACCTGCCACTTGCAAACACAAGACAAGCCACGCTAAGGAGTACGCATTGTAACAAATATTAACAGAAAAAATAATGCTGCTAAACCAGAGTGTGAATGTAGTTGTTAAGCCATCATAGCTTCACACCACCATATCGTGCAGAGGCAGATCTCACGTAGTCGTGCTGTGAATGACCAAACCAACGCAAGAGCCATGGGGCCGTCACCTAGAGACCAATATGATATCACGTCCGTTCATATTGGGGGGGTTAAAATTAAAAAATTAAAAATCAATATATTGGGGGTATATTAGGGGTAACTAGGGTTTTTTTTTTACTATTTAAATATCCAATATGTTGGGGTATGTTTTATTCAACATTTTTGCCCGCGCCATTCACCAATCCTCCAAGCCTTGCCTGCTAGGTGCCTGTGAGCTCCTTTGCTTGTGGTTTGAGTGCACCTGCACCAAGCCGAGGTGCCTGAGAGCTGGGTTTGCTTGTGGTCAAGGGTGTGTTGCTCCTTGGTTTTTTTGTGGGTTTTCTCCACGTTTTCTCCATCGTGTGGCTAGACAAGAGGGCATTTTTTCAAATCGGAGCAGTGGTAGCAGTGTTTTCTGAAAAATGAGGGCGTGTTGCTTCTTGGGTTTTCTATGGGTTTTCTCCACATTTTCTCCATCGTGTGGCTGGATAACAGGGCATTTTTTCAAATTAGAGCAGCCATAGCAGTGTTTTCTAGAAAACGAGGGCGTTTTACTCCTTGGGTTTTCTGTGGGTTTTCTCCACATTTTCTCCATCGTGTTTGCTAGATAACAGGGCATTTTTTCCAGCAACATTGGAGTGGTAGCAGTGTTTTCTGGAAAACAAGGGCGTTTATTCACCGTTTTGTGGTCATGGGTTTGTGGTGGGTTTCTCTGGTGCTAGAGGAGGCACATTGGAGAGCCATTGCATATCATTCTTGGAGGTACGCTGTAGTGTGTTTAATCTTTAATGAAAAATGCCTATGGTCAGGGGCCGTTTAGTGGACTTGATCTTTCAATTCATACTTCACTTGCCCTCCCTACAGGTTCCAGTATTTACATGTAAGTTAAGCCCTAATGATTCTATCGTATTCAATTCTTAATTGACCTTTCTTTGTCTCTTTATCTCCTACCCCCATCTATCTATATTGATGCTTGCTTCTCTGTCACTTAGCTATCAAGCGCGGTCCAATTAATTTGGCCAATGGGTGGTTCTAACCAGTTTACTACTGTGCCTGCATCTTTCTCTAGTTAAAGGGGTGCCTGCCTAGCACTGAATTTCGATCTCGATCATGAGCTTCATAATCTTCTTTATATATGAGCATCTTTACGTGGAACTGAAACTCCTGCTTTTGGGTTGACTGCTAGACCTGGAACTGCAACTTACTTTAGCGAACTGTAAGGTGGTATGCTTCTGACTCTCGATCAGAAAGGGCTGGCTGGGAGAACGGGCTTGGCTCCCAGGCTACTTGGCTTGGAGACCCAGCTGATCCAATTGGATCAGCTAATAAACTCCGCTAATACAATAGGCTACTCGGATTTAATACTCAGCTACTTGCCTTTGAGACTCAACTGGGCTACTACGCTTTGATACTTCGCTACTTGGCTTGGATACCAGTTATAGAAAATAGCCTCAGTAAACATTTTTGTCTAATAAAATAGCATTATGAGAAAAGGTTATGGTAATAGAGAAGTCAAATCATTGTTACCCTTATTCATTTTATTCCAATAGAACACTAGCTTAATGGGATTAGTAGTTCTAGTTTCAACAGGTGTAGATAGTGATTACGAGTTCTAGATGCTTACTCTGATTACTGCACATTACTAATGCCGATACGGCATAGGCTTCAGATATACGTTTGAAGAGGCAGGATTTTTAGAGGCAATAAAAAATATATGGTGCTTTATCTTTATTCGTAGGTGATGTGAGAAAACCTGCAACTAGTGAACAGGCTATAAACACGGCGTCAGGTAGGTAGGGATTATCCCCCCTGCCGTTACAGAGCTTATTAAATGAAATAGGCACCCATATAATAGCCCTGTAAATAAAAGGTGAAGGGAAAGGTCGGTAGTACCAAGAGCGGTTGAACCAGCTTAATTCCTGGCATTTGAATAATCAGTGATCATATATATTAGGTAAACTCACCATTCTTATTAGGTGAACTCACTTAGTTGGAGCTTCAGACAAAGAATATGTTACCCTACTAATGTCAGATGTTGTTTAAGCTTCGGAGAGTAATTTGTACCTACATTCATTATTTCTTTTGATCTGTGCGAAGACCTTTTTAATCTTTTTGGGTAACATGATTGATGTTATCATTGCCCTCCTTACAGGTTCCAGTATTTACATGTAAGTTAAGCTCTAATGATTCTATCGTATTCAATATGAGAAAAGGTTATGGTAATAGAGAAGTCAAATCATTGTTACCCTTATTCATTTTATTCCAATAGAACACTACCTTAATGGGATTAGTAGTTCTAGTTTCAACAGGTGGACATAGTGATTGCAAGTTATGTCCACTATCTTTAAGAAACTCTCAGCACTTTGGACTATGCCCACAGGGCTAAAAATATAAAAAATAAGCCAAAGGTCTCATTTTTTGGCCTTTCTGTTATCTGCTATAGCCATACTTGTATTTGTAGCTGCATACTAGTACTTCAGAGATCTATATCATATCTAGATGACATGCTTTCATTCTCTTATTGTTGCATTTCCTAATAATCCAGACAAAATTAATTCTCTTCCTTTACTGTTGTGAAAGAGACCACAGTCTATTTATAAAAGTAGTCATATTAGCAGTTTGAAAAATAATGCCCTAGGGTGTTTTTATTGTTCAATATTTTGTAGTTTTTGGTGTCAACTGCTTTAGCATGCCCTGCAGTTTTTTAGTAAATGGTTTTAGTTGTTAGTTCCATGATGTTTACGAAATCATGCTTGAAAATCAAAGATTCTTACAAACTAAAGTTAGTAGGAATATTCACACCCTGGATTACAAAGCCCTTAGTATTTGTATGTGATATTTTGCAGTTCTTTTTTGAAATATTGTTAGGCATTGGCTGCTAGGCTGGAGATCTGCTAGAAAATCTGGTTAAGGGTCAAATGTCAATGTGGGCAGAAGATTTCTTCTAGGAAAATACATAATCCTTACGCTACTTTTCAATCACTGATATGGTCACTCCCAAGTTTGCAATCTCATCCAATTCACCACTGTAATTTTTCCCTTGTCGTCACTCATTCTGTGGATTTTCAGTAGCTACCATTGACAGGTGTGAAGAGCAATGTACACAGATTTTCTTGATGCTGGGTGAGAATGTAGGAAGGCCTCAACCTTTAATGCAAATTTAGAAATTCCACCTCAACCTTGAGGTTTCTTGGATGAATTTGCAATGTTAAATTACATCAGCATATACTTCACTTCTTTTTAACCAAATACACTAGGCAACCCAAGAAAGGAAATACTGAGCAAGAGTACCTCAATGGAAAAAAATTCCCTCCTTTAGGGCACACTTTCTAAGATAACAGATCTAAAGGTAACTTATAACAACATATTTATCACAACAGTAAATTTTCCCCTTTAGCTTATATAATTTTTACTCACTCAACAAAATCTATTCAATGTTAAGTCAAATCAGCAAGCATAACCAACACTAGTAACTATTCAATTTTCAAGATAAAATATGCTGAAAACCAGATCTTTATGTACACAAAGTTGGACAGCTGGAACACTATATATAGGACTTCAAAAATTTTGGTTGAAGCAACCTTGCAAGTACATTTCTTTGGCACGTCATCATCTTCAATCCCCTCATTGATCCTCGTGCAAACTAAAGGGTAACAGTAACACTCCCCAACTCATCCAAAATCCATAGATGAAGAACTATAACATGTAGTTTTGAGAATGTGTGCCTCACCATGATTGTCTGATAGTTATTCAGATCTGAGTTAGCCCATGATATGAAAATCGAGTGAATAATGTGTCAAGACCATGCCTAGGGAAGTCAAAGAAGACAACATGGTTAAACAGATCAACAACATTCTAATAAGGAGTTTGACTGGTTTTGAAACGATAGTTTTATTAATTTGGTCTGTTGGATGTTATTACAAATTCTATCTCTGATATTGTCCTCAGCATGGTACTTTTTGAACTGTGTCATCTGTTGGACCTTATTATGAGATCTTGCTCAGAATAGTGTTCAGCATGGTACTTTTTGAACTGTGTCATTTGTTCTGGGGCATTACCGTTAACAATTTGTTAATTTGGTTATGTGATAGGCTTCTTCATGTTTAAAGGCTTTGCAACATCCATTATAGTATTCCATTATGTACTGATAACCGAATCTTTGTTTCACTGGAAAGTTCTGTCATTCATTCTCTATTTTTTATCTCTTTTTAATCCTGAGAGTGAAATCTATTTTGTTTTGATCACATTGTTGTTTCTGGCATTCCATATTCAATCCAAGCTGGTGTAGCTTGTCAGAATGCCTTCAGTATAGCCTGGAATATGGATGGTGTCAAATATCAGGAATCTCAAATCATCCTTTCTTTCCCTTGATTTTGCTCATGTCTACAGAGAATACAACAAGAAGGAAGATGGCTTATCCAATGAGGCACTCTCTATGGCATCTGGCCTCTTACAGTTCACTGAAATATGTGAAGGTGAAATAGTGGGGAATGGATCGATGAAGATCTTTTAATTTGAGTCTTTGACATCTTTGATGTCTATTTTTTCAAGAGTGACATAATTTAGATTTTTTACATCCTTTGGATGTCTGAGGCAGATGTTGATTGCCTGTTGTATCAGTTTCTTGGTAGGTCCATAAGTGCCTCCCTGGATAAGCCATGACTGGGTTCTTCTTGTATTCCCTTGTAGACATCTTTTGAAGTCAGGATGAAGATGGGATGTATTCCTTGGTATTTTGATCTTGGTGGTTGAGTTGGTTATCTGACCTCTCAATGTAGCTATCTAGAAGAGTCTCTGAACTAGATGTCTTTATATGAAGTTTTATAATTCATTTTTGGCATATTATAACCTTAAAAACACATTTTATGCATCCTATTATATGCCCTTTGCTTACAACCTAAAAGGTGACTAGTCCCACACCAGTCCAATGTTGACAGATAATATTTCATAGCATATCTTCTACATAGCTAAATTATTTAATAGAAGAAGAGTAATTTCAGAACTATATTTAATACTAATTGTCATTACATGAAGTTTGATAATTCATTTTTTTCAAATTATATAACATTTATAAAACATGTTATGCCTTCTATAGTATATGTGCCTTGTTTACCAAAAGGTGACCAGTCCAATTTTATGTTAATAAAGAATGTGTCATCACATATCTTCTACATAGCTAAAAACTTGTGTAAGAGTAATTCCAACACTGTCTACATCAATTTGACTAGGTCTACAATGTTGATGATAAAAGGAGTATGCATATTAAGATTATGATGTGAAATTAAATGCCTCCCTTCCAAAATCTTGCTGATTTCTCTTTGTTACATGTCATTAGAGCTACAATACCTATTCACAGTAATGTGAGAGATTTAGGTCTCTTAAAGTGTTATGGCTGGAATTTCATTGTGTTGTTGAGCTGTGGAAGCTCTACCAACTACGTAATCTTCACCATTTGGATGCAAAATTGATCTCAAAGATCTAGGGAGTGAATTTAAGAGTTGTTGCATTTATGTGGGAAGTTTCCAAAATGGTTTACTTGAGATTTGTGAGTGACTATTAAACAAATTTATCTCTCCTTGGACCATTATTCATTTATTAGGCGAGTTCACTTATTACTAAGTTTTTTTCTTACCCCAAGGCCAAACACCATGTAGAATAGGGCTTAGGCTTGCAGGTTGGGAATATTAGTCAATTAATACATTTTTATCATTTCCTAGAGTGGATTGTAATGCTTGGGGCATTTCCATAAAAAAGAACAAGACTAAATTCCAAAAAGAACAAAGACCTTTGATCACCTCTATGTTTTTTCATCTCTTGTTTTGATCACCTTTTGATCTTTTGCAGGTACGTTGAAGCTGACTCTTCAGTTTGGGGAGGGCTATTTGAATAAGCCACTAACAATACATTTTGCTTCAAGGTGTTTCATCCCTATAGTAAGATTTCTTCATCCTTTTTAGATATTTGAATTGAAAGTGCATACTTTGCTTCCTAGCTCTTTGTTTTATTAATGAACTAATATGCATGTGTAAATTTGAATTACTTTTTGTTTTTCATTTATTTATGGATGCACTCACCTCATTTCGTAGCCTTATTATATCCAAAATTTTGAAATTTTTTTTATAATTTTATTCATTTCTTACCCAACTAAAAGGTACACATGGATGTAAATGCAGATGGATACAAGTGATGTTGTGGACTTTGGAATTTTTATTGGTGAAGAGAATTGTCCCGTTGGCACAGTCCAGTGTCAAAAAGGTTGTACATATGCTGATATCCGTTCTGAAATTATGAATGATGAAGTCGTTCAATATCCTTTTGAATTTATTATTGTCTCAACTAGATGTCCTTTAAATTCATTGCAAGAGGAAAGAAGGAAACCTACAACAACAAATGTAGGCATTAAGAGGAAAGTATGCACGATGGTTGCTGATACATTGGAATCAAATGTAATGGAGGGAATTCCAATCTCTGAAAACATTGAAGGGAATGTGGAGGAACCTATACATAAACAACCAAGAGTTGGTAATGTGTCCGAGTCAGTGGAACAAGTTGTGGTTGATCCTAATGTATTGGCATCTTGGCAACATAAAGTGAACATATTAATGGAAGAGTTTGTCAAGGAGAAGCTAACGCTAAAGGTATATTTAGGAAATGGAAAACCTAATATAAAGATCCGTTGTGAAATCTGTGGCATTGATTATGGAACGGGGGAGGTATCCTTGGCAGGGCGAACAATTCGTAACTTCAAAAACAATCATATGAAAACAGGGTCCCATAAACGTCAAATTTCAATGTTGGGAATTAATGAAATGTGTGAAATTCCTTTAGGTAACAAAGAAAAGCAGACAACAGTGGCTAGAGATCAACTTGAGAATGATCAAGCCATCAAACTTCTACATGATTTCAACCAAACGCAAGAGCCTAATTTGTTCAAGGTGGTGGAAGCAACACTTGCAAACTACGAGGACAAGAAAAAAGTAAGAGTGGAATGTACACGATGCAATAGATGGTTCTCTTTGGTGCCAGCAAGTGGTAATATTTTCAGTTCTCTAAATGAACACATGAAATCAAAGAAGCACACTACTAATACTACAGTTGAGGCTTCACATGATACAGTTGTGTTGAGGAGTGGAACAGTTGGGAGACCGAAGAAGCATACCAATGAAAAGTCCCAACAAAGTTTGTCTAAGTTCTTGATCCCATCACTACCATCACCATCACATGGGGCTTCTACACGTCCACATTCTTCTACTTTAGGTGTGGAAATTACCCAAGTTTTAATTTAATTTGAATTTGAATATGCACATTACTTTATTTATTATTACTTGTTAGTAGCAGTTAGTAGATCATTAACCAATGTGTTTTTTATGGTCTTGTTCTAGGACAAATACCTCCCTCAATATTATTATGTTGGGGGTGTTGGGATCCCTATCTTGAGAGAAGAGGGGAGAGATTGGACACAAAGGTTCTAATGGATGACCAACGTGGTGGAAAAATGTGGGCCATAGAGAAACATACCAGGAGAACACTAAATTATCATGGTATTGAATGTAGTATTAATGGTACATACAGACATATTCATTGCAAGAGGGTTTCTAAAATAGGAATACCTTTTGATTCATTGACATGCAATTTTTGTAAGATTATACCTAATTGTGATGAATTTCGAATGTGATTATATCACGAATCAAGGAGCAACATGAAAAGACATGGGAGAGATACAGGGAAAGGGAGAAGGTTGGACCATTTCACTCAAACTGAACTCAAAATTGTTGCAAGAGAAGCAAATGCTACACATAGGTTAACAATGCGATCTCTTTCATGGGAGAGGACAAAGGTTGCTACACTGTCTATAATAACAAGGTCTCTAAGGGAAAAGTTGTTCGAATCAACAGGAAGGAAAGATGTGTTCAGGTTTTGCAAGGATGTGTGTGAGGCTCATAAGCAAGGAAAATTACAAGGTAAAGATGTAGTTTGGGGATTTGTTCAAGATATATTTCACAACCTAGTTCGTTCAAAGTCGGGTAGAAGGTATAGTGCATCCACTCAATCCATTTATGAGATGATTAAGTTATGGGAAGGTCCTAGATTACATAGCTTTATTAGCTTGAATCTGGATGGCCCTTCGATATCTACGACTTTAAGGCAAGTTCTAAATCATTGACATATATCCCAGGGGAGCAAGAGTACATTTTTTAGACAATCGGAAAAGTTTATGCTTCCTGTAAAGCCAAACATGGTATAGAGGGCCCAATTCCCGTATGCCTTGCTGAAGATGAAACTGTTGTGAAAAAATATGTAAGGTGGGTAGCAAAAAGTGATACATTGGTGGGTTTTTGTGGTAAGAAAGAAGAACATA
Source organism: Pseudotsuga menziesii (assembly GCA_001517045.1). NCBI lineage: Eukaryota > Viridiplantae > Streptophyta > Pinopsida > Pinales > Pinaceae > Pseudotsuga > Pseudotsuga menziesii. The sequence goes on from LPNX010612385.1 coordinate 87,635, forward strand.
AGTGCCAATCACATTTCTTGGTGACAGTTGGTGAGGGCGCTGTAGGCTATGAGATTATTACAGATGCCTTCAAGAATTGTGTGATTGGCGATTATGCACGTGTTATTATTGCAAACCCTTTATATGAGAAGCTTCCTCATTTGGTTGTGGTTGTTCATCCAACTTGCAACAGGTTTGATGCAAATTTTGTCCATCGACAATGGGAAAAAGTAGAAGACCTATGGAAGAAACATGTGGAATATTTTTTAGGACCTATTATTGGTCATTCCTCAGATGGGGATAGTAGGAGAAGAATGCTTATGTTGAAGGATTATTACTCAACGACAGGCATGAGATATCAAATTCCTTGGGAAGGGTGGAGACTAACTGGGTTTAATGATGGCTTTAAAGTAATAGGACTTCATGACCAAGATTACATCCACAATGGCAAAAAGCTAGTGAATCCTTTGTTTAGTGGTCAATGAGATCTGATTCTTGGAAAAGAGTTGATTAGTTTTAGCCATGTAAGAATGGTTTATAACAATTTTAAAGTGGATGACCACAAGCTTAAAATTGAGGATATAGAGAGGATTGATCGCCAAAACTGGGTTTCAGCACAACGCATTGCTTCAAGGCATGTCCAGAGGTGCTTGAAGGAAATGAGATGTACAGGTGGCAGGACAGAGAGGACATTGGGTACAGAGACCTATCTAGCAATTGTTGCTGACTCTATTGATATTTTTTTGTCTCCTGGTTTAACTCTTTGGGAAAGAGTGTGAAATTCTTCAAGATTCCATCATTTCTTCACCTTATGGCTATGTTGGGTCTGAGAATAGGAAAATACTAATGTCAACATTAATTTCATTAGTAGAGAGGCATATCAAGATGTGAAAATTTCTTGCAACTTTGCGGTTTTGTTGATGAGATTATTTCGTGATCAATACTCTAACTTACCATGTGCATTGCACCTGACTGGGTCAGATGTATGTGAGAACTTCTTCAGAAAAGTCGGTGGCATGGTTGGATTAGAGAGGGCATATGATTTTTTTGACTTAATTCATGCTATTGGAACCCTTAATAGAGTGCTGAAGAAGAATAGAATCCCAAAGGGCTTCGTTTCAATAAATCTCATAAGAAACAAATGAGTATCTGGAACAAATTGCATCAACAAACAGTAGAGGAAGGTGATGTCTTGTCACAATATGATTCAATTTCCACCGATAATAAAATTATAGAAGCTCTCAAGATAGGATTGGAGGATGCACAGGGAATTTTACAAGGTCTTGGCATGCAACCAAAAAGACACACAGAAGATTCTTGGTGGTTTAAACCATGGATAGAGGATCACAATGTTCCAACATTTGAATATGTGGATGAAGTAGTTGATAATTCTCCACTGGGTCATTCGACATCCATATTCCAATCTTCGTCTTTTATGGTACTCAATGATAGTGAATTGCAAACGAGGAAAGTGAGTGGAGGCACGACTTGGATGGAATTTTAGATTCCGTTGATGAAAATGTAAACATATCTACCAAACCAATCGTGGAGCTTGATGGAAAGGACATGTACAAATATTGTTTGGTTAGTCAATTGAATGGAAACCTGACATTATCGAAAGATAGATTGATTAAGGTGAGGAATGGAGTATACTTCAGGAGAGATGAGAGGGCCCCCAAAAAGGGTGTTGCAATTGGTTTTGGAATTGGATCAGATTGTGCGATGTTGTTTGAGAGCGAGTCTATAGCTTTAGCTAAACGTACTACAAGAAAAGGTGTATCTCAAAGTACAAAGCACGGTGTTTCTTCTTGGACTTGGTACATTGGAAGAGTTCAAAGAATAAGAAAGAAGGATGGTAACAGGGTGTTTGATTACCATAATGACAATGATCTTTTGGATAGGCCTGAAGGTGTTGAGCTTCAATGTTGTTGGTACAATAGAATAAAGGGACAACGCATGTACAAGTATGATTCAATAGATCATCTATTCATACAACTTGAATCTGTTATAGCAATGACATACCTATCATACAATATCAAGAAAGGCACATACAAGTTAGAAGAAGGTGACCACAGAATTTTTGAGGATTTCATTAAAAATTTAAATAGGGTGAAGTTTTCAAACCATTCTAATTTATCTTATCTTTTGTACTACTATCTTATAACTTATTTATGAAGTAGTATCTTTTGTATTATTTTTTATTCGTTTGTATAAATTTCATACTCATTTTAATTTATCTTATCTTCAGGTGCGGTGAATGGTTCGGATGCCGAACGGTTGGGATAACTCTATGTGAAGTTATCGATTGTCAAATATTTCTCTATGCGTTCTTGAAGCATGGTTCTTGAGGGTTGCTAAACTATTCGCTAGTTCAACAATTATGTTTAATATTACTTTCAAAAGGATGAAACTAGTTTTTGTTTGTCAAATTTTGATGCCCATGCCCATATTGCTACTTCAATACTTAAATGGAATATTACTTAATGTGTCTTTCTTGAAATGTGTTTTCTAAATTTTTTCTTAAATGGCATATCATGTTCTTTAATTTTTTCATGTTTGTGTGGAGTGCATATTTACTAATTAGGAAATTGTGATTGTTGTTGATTTGAAAGATGGCTATGGTGTGGACATCTCTTGTTATAAAACTCATTGTTGTGCACTTGTTGTGGTATGGAGTGGGTATGATTGGTTCTAATTTCTATAACCAATGAATCTTATACAATGATGACAAAAATATATAAAACAATGTACCTTGAGAGAGAGAACATATTATTGATCTTGTTGGTCCTATAAAGGAGTTGCATGTCCACCTTATATGGTTCACCTTGACCTTTTGGGTTTGTTGTTTGTTTTGTTGTGGCCACCTGGGTTGACTCATGATCACCTCATGATCCTTTATCTTACTTTGTCCATAGGTGATGTTTATTAATGTTTTGATACTTTACCTTAAGGAGTGTTACTGAAATCTCTCCCTCTGCATGATCTTTGTATGATCTTTGTTGATGCTCCATATGATATCTTGCTGCACCATCCCCGTGACTGAGATTTCCTTGTTACACCTTCCATGTGGTCACTTTGCACCAGCGTGACCATGAATATGTTGGATTTTGGGTCCTCCCCCAGCGTGACCGTGGCCTGTTTCTTGGGTGGACTGTGGGTTCTTCCACAGTCTAACCGTGAGTCTGTTTCTTGGTGGAATGTGGCTCCTTCATCAGCGTGACCGTGATTTGTTTCTTTGCACTTTCTTGGTGGACTGTGTGTCCTTCAACAAGGCCAAAAAACTTGTTCCTTAGTGATACCTTGAGAGGTCCTTCTCCAACATGACTATGATTTGTTTTATTGGGTGGAATTTGGGTCATTCACCAGCGTGAAAGTGATATGTTTCTTGGTGGACTGTGCGTGCTTCACCTGCATGACTGTGATCTATTTTCTTGATTGGACTGTGGGTCCTTCCCCAACGTGACCGTGATCTATTTTCTTGGTGGATTATGTGTCCTTCTACAGCATGACCATGATCAGTTTTCTCAGATGGACTATGGGTCCTTCCCACGTCCTTCCCTAGCATGACCATGAAGTGACCATGAGCCTGTTTTCTTGTGTGGACTGTGGGGTCTTCCCTAGTGTGACATTGAGTTTCACTTTGTGGGTGGACTGTGGTTTTTCAAGCATGATTGTGCAAAGTATGCTTGTGTGTCTCTGTAGTATGTGACTGCATCCTTACCAAGCATGACTGTGTTGACAGATTGACTGTACTGGGTATGAATGTGCTTGTTGACTAAGAAGTCTAGGTCAGTATGTTGTCTATATGCTTATGCGTTAACCTTCTATGGATCTCTCGCAAGGTACAAGAATTGTTTGTCTATATTGACTTGTACCTTCGGTGACAAGATCAAATCTGAAAAATCTGAGTATATGCTTGATTCAAATATTGGTTATGATTGTTTACTGTTGATATCTACTGTACATTACCTTATCATGTTGTTATTGTACATGGAATTTGATGATTCTCGAGGACCAACTTTAACGCAGTGAATAATGGAGCGTTAAGTTGAAAGAGATGAAAATTATGTTTGTTTGGTTTTATTGAAAAGTATTGGTTTTCTTGAAAAGTATAGGAAGCTTACTTTATAATTCTCTTTTCCTTTTACTTTATAATTTTCTTGAAAAGTAGTTGCAGGTCTCAAGGAGAACAATTAGGTTCTTTTACGGTGGATATGACCCATGTATTAAAGTATATGCAAATGGATATTTAAACAGGGTTGATGTTCAAGAAGCTCTTCATGCAAATGTTACAAGGATTCCTTTCAAATGGGCAATCTGCAAGTGGGTATATGTATTCTAATCTCTAATAAGGCCATGTTATTTGTGATTCTAGATCATTTTAACTCTGGATATATTGGGATACAAAATCTTTGAGGGGCAAATCTCTTCACTCTTTATACTGTCTGGGTAGCAGACCTTGGTCATGTGATGTGGTTAGGGAAGGGCAGCTCATTTTCCAAATCCTCTTAATTTCTCTGAATTTCTCAAATTCTCTTATTGTGAGGGACTTTGACCCAAATTCCTGTACGTGGGCATATGGCATGAATATATTTGACTTGCAAGAATGGAAAAAGAAGGACATGACAAGGATCTATCATAAATGGAAAAACCTGGTAAGTATACATTGACATTTTGCTTTTGTTATCCTGGTGCTTTATGTTCTAGAACCTATGGGTTTGCATTTAAATCTATCATCATTTTTGAATGATATATATGTTTGCAAATAATTTATTTTCATATCCAGTTTGGATATTAAACTGTATACATGTACTGTACCTGTGATACTTGTTAGACTAAAATTCCCCTTTTATTCAGAGGTTATTAAATGGGACTGAGAAAGTAAGTTGTATTGATTGGTAGACATTTACAAATGGGATGAGTGAAAGCAATGTCTCAGAAGTCTACTCGAGGGATGATTCCCCTGAAGCATTTTTATCTATGGTGCACTTCATGTACAGTGGGAAGTTGGATATGGATGAAACAAAGGACTTGGGTTCCTTGTTGCTTCCCCTTATTCTACTAGCAGATCAGTTTGAAATTCACCTTCTTCAACAAGAATGCTGTGAATGCTTATTTGAGTGCATCTCAAAAGTGTTATACTTTTCCAACCTCTAAATTATTTTTCATGTCATAGGACGGGTAGTTTAATTGTGTAAAAGTAGGAGCGCTATGATTGTTGCTTTTGAATATTACATCATAAAAACTCTCACTTGGACTTTGAGGTAGTGAAAAGGTTGCAACTTGCAAGTATTGACGAAATATTATATAGCCAAAACTTGCCACAGAGGATGAGGATTTTACAAGGCATACCTACCTTGAGCTTCCAAGGGTTACTTGGTGGTTGGGCATCACGAACATCAAAAAAAAGAAAAAAAAGAGTTTTCCTACTTAGGTAGTTACAATTTGGACTTAGTAAGCTTGTTACCCTTATCACTAAGGCCATAGAATAAGGAATCCTGTTACCCTTATCACTGCACATTATTTCAGCATTACTACTAAGCACTGGTATGCAATTTTTGTTAAGGATGTCAGTTCTTTTTTATTTGCAGATTATAGAAGAGAGTCAAATTACAGTTGCTCCACCTGAATCTGTGAAGCAATTAGAGAAGGGTGCATGGAGACTTGCAAAGTGTGTAAACTATATTGGGGCTGCAACTTTTGAGTATCTTTATAGCATGGACTCTGGCAAGTATTATTTTTTAGAACTGAATCCTCATTTACAGGTATATAGAATTTGCTTCAGTAAGCATTATGAGCATGGAACTAATAATGTTGGATTTGAATTTCTAGTTGTCTTGAGGTGAATAGAATGGTTTCTTTATTAAGTTGGCATGCCTTCGTAGGTTGAGCATCCTATTATAGAGTGGATAGCTGAAATGAACTTACTTGCAGCCCAAGTTGTTATAGGCATGGGCATTCCTCTTTGGAAGATTCCTGGTATGCACTTAGTAAGGCTGCAGGTTGAATTATCTATGTTGTTATTCTTTATGATGACACTGATGGAAACCTACTATGCGCTGATGTTCTTGGTGTCTGTATGCCTTAGAAATAAGACGATTTTATGGAAAGGAAGGAGGAACAGGCTATGATGCTTGGCGAAAGACAGTGGTGAAAGCTACTCCATTTGATTTTGACTTGGCAGAATCTGTCAGACCAAAAGGACACTATGTAGCAGCCCGTGTGACAAGTGAAGATCCTGATGATGGTTTTAAGCCTACCAGTGGCAAAGTGCACGTATGAAACAATGCTATTAGGGACACTTATAGAGAGATATTAGGGTGGAAATAAATTGGAATTTGTTTTTTAGAAATTAAAACATAGATACCTTTTGTGGATAGTTATTTTGTGCTTGAAATTTGTCTTGTATTTGTGAAATATTTGCAGGAACTCAACTTTAAAAGCAAGCCAAATGTATGGGCATATTTTTCTGTTAAGGTATTGACCTCTCTTTGTACATAATATAACTTGAATTGCTATTTCATATTTTCTCTTGCATCTCACCCTCCAAATACATGGAGCATGCTCTTGCCTCGTGGAACACCATATGGGACAGGAAGTAGTGGGTCATTGCAATGAATTTGTGATGCAAAATCTCTCTACAAATTGGTAGGATCTGTATAAATTCATCTACTTCATGCCCTTCTCTATAGCAGGGTCATTAGTATTTTCTTGCCTTGGTGGCAAGATTCCAACTTCAATCACATACAGTGAAAAGTGGGAAAAACAATTCTTCATGTGCCCTGTGATTCCTTTAACTAGCTATTGCATCACATCCTCTGGTTTCCATTTGCACATTCGTGAATCATGGATTTCAGATAATGTAGCTGTCAAAGTTTCCCCAAAAGACTAAAATTACCATGCCATACCTAAATCCTGAAAGTGTTGAAATTTGTAACATGATTTTGACTAAAATAAACTCATTTGCTTTTCATGTTCATTGCAGTCAGGAGGAGGAATCCACGAGTTTTTAGATTCTCGGTTTGGTATGTACACATTTATTTTTTAGTGGCTTAATAATTGCTTTTGTTAAAGGTATGTACTGTTGATAACAAATAGTTATGAGTTTCAGGTCACATTTCACTACACAGTTGACCTTCTCCATGTATGTTAATAATTTTAGATATGCAACATTAACAATACATCATGCTATGAAACTTTCTTAGGTATGGTTCCAAGTAAATCATGTGGGGAAATTTTTACACTGTTATATGATAGTATTGTTTATTATAGAGTTGTGTGAAATATGGGTGTTCATTTTTTTAACATTCATGAAAAGTAAACCTCATATTGCTGGCACATGATCTTACCTGATTGTTCAAGGATTGACTACGTCTGAACCAACTCAATAAAGCCATCATGGAGCTTACTTTCAAAGAATCAAACTTGAAGATTAAACCCTTTGTCAAAACTAGGGTTGATGATGACCTGTCTGGGCTAACTTTTAGACATCCCTTTGGCTTTTTTAAAGTTTCCAACATTAAGAAATGGATAATCCTGTATCTGTATAATTGCTGGTTATTGAAAAGAATCTGAGCTTACTGGTTATTGTATCTGTATAATTGTTGGTTGTTGGTTATTGGGTGAATCGATGCTTATAATTAAATGGAAGAACAGTGAACAAAATATACATTTTTCACTTACACCACTAACACTATATGTAGGAAATTGCTGATCACATTGCTGATCTCTCTTTTATTCATGTCTACTATGAACTGAACTTCAATGTGATAAAAGATATACAATTGCAAAATGAATACCTTTAGCTCTTGGAATCCCAGGATGAACTTCATTGGGAGTACAATTCGATTCTTTATCCACTCATACTACATTTCTCTGATTCTTTATCCATTCATACTACATTTTAGAAGACCCACTAAAAAGAGGAATGCTGTAATCATTATTCCTCATTGCTGATGTCATGGACTGTATATATATTTTGATAATACTTAATGTAGAGAATAGATAGAACATTTGAATATAAATGGGATCCTTCCTATCAGAGTTATGACTGAGTAAATATAGGAAGGAAACATTGAGATATGGAGAGTATGTAAAAGCTACAAATTTTTGTAAACAGGATTTGTTTTCCGTAAAATAATTACTCAATCAGAATTCATTCAAAATTTGATAGATAACGTAAGGTTTCTTATGTATTTGGGTGAATTGAACCCTCGTTTATTTAAAAATGGTTGTTCTTTGTCTTCTTTTACTTCGTGCATAGAACCCTAATAAAAAACATTGCATGAAATGGATTGTTAGAGGGATTAATTTTGGTCACCTTATCAGCCTCTTTGAGGAATTTCAAGCCCCCTCCATGCTACAGTGGCTTAGAATCTTGCCCCAAATCTTCACCATTCAAGACTGGGGTTTTATTCTTTTCAATATACCTGGTTGCTTTGGGGCAAGGAGGGAAAAAACCCTGTTTACAAGCATTTGGTGCAGATCAGTTTGACGAGGAGGACCCTGAAGAGAAGCAGCACAAGAGCTCATTTTTCAATTGGTGGTACTTTGGTATTTGCATTGGTACTATTATAGGAGTCACTCTAGTCATGTATATTCAGGATAATGTTGGATGGGGTCTGGGATTTGGCATTCCTACTATGACTATGGAAATAGCACTGTTTGTCTTCGTGTGTGGGACAAGATTCTACAGGCATAAACTGCCTGGTGGTAATCCTCTCACTCGAATCGCCCATGTCTTTGTTGCAACGATTCATAAGTGGAACATTTTAAATAAAGTAGCTGTCATTGAGGAAAGATAATTTTTGAAGTCTGAATCAAGCAGACAGTATTTGTCTATTGATAAGTTTAGGTAAACGCTCTCTTGTCCTTACTAGTTCACAATTAGCTATTTTACATTTATTAGTACAAAAGTACAGGAAATAGTTGCCACTAAAATTACTGGACCTTTCTAAAGTTTCCTAGTGCTGCAAATCGAATTTAATGGAGTCAGTGGATTTTCCATGTGACAAGAGAAATGTTGAAGCTCTTGGTAGTTGAAAGAATATTTTTGTAGGAAGGACAGACTGAAAATTTATACTTTAGCAATATAGGAGAAGATACTGCTACCTGCTGAACATGGATACGGTGTGTAAGTCCTTTTTCTGTTAAATTTCAGTCTTTTCAATGTTTCTTCTAGTTGGGTGTACCCTATTATGGTCGGTTTTAGATGACTGAGAGATTTGGTGTGAATGTCCTCTCTCTTCTTTTTCAGGTTTCTTGACAAAGAAAAAATTAAAGATGAATTAGACTATGAGTGCAAAACAAGCCATAACCGGAGATTATGCACAGTCCAAGACATTGAAGAGGTGAAAGCTGTTCTTGGGTTGTTGCCAATTTGGATGTCATGTTTGATGTTTGGGGTTGTCTATGCACAAAATTTCACATTTTTCCCAAAACAGGGAAGCACAATGGATAGAAAGATCGGAACACACTTCCAAATCCCTCCTGCAAGCTTACAATGTTTTATTAGCCTATCTGTTGTTCTATTGGTGCTCGTCTATGACCGCATCTTTGTTCCAGTTGTAGAAAACTTGATAGGGAATGAACGGGGTATAACTCTGCTTCACAGAATAGGCACTGACATGTTTTTCTCCATTATGTCAATGATTGATGCTGCATTGACAAAGATTAGAAGAATCAAAGTAGCAAAGGATAATGGGTTGATAGATATGCCCCATGCAACAATTCCATTAAGTATTTCTCTGTTGCTTCCACAATACATGCTATTTGGCATAGCTGATGTATTTGTAATGGTAGGAAAGCAAGAGTTCTTTTATGATCAGATGCCAGACACTATGAAAATTCTGGGTATTGTTGTGTCTCTGAGTGTTCTATGGGTTGGTAATTTTCTGAGCAGCATCCTTATTTCGGTTACTGAGAAGCTTAGTTGCAGAAACAAGGGGAGTTGCTGGTTTGTAGACAACCTTAACAAAGCTCATTTAGAAGATCACATATCATGTCATAGCGTAAGAAGATCACATGCCCATGAGGGAGTCCTTCCCATGTAACTTCTTAGTTGTATTTAAAGACAATTACTTCTTTAGTATTTTATGTCAAATACAACATCATCATTGTATGATGGTAAAAGTGGCCTTGGATTTCAATAGGGTTGTAGTAATTATAGGACCATGAGGTAGACATGTTACAATCAAAAGCAAAAATAAGAATAAGCTAATAATGCTTCCTTTGAAATTACCTTTCATATATGAATCACTAGCTAACTAACTTGAGAGAGTCAAACTTTAGCACTTCCAAAGATACTTGCAATCATATATTAGTCAAACAAACTATTCACTAAGTCTTCTTAACCATGCCTACTTACTCTTATTATCTTGAGCTAGTTATGTCACTATTAATTTGAGATCATTACCAGAACCATGTGATATTATCAGATGCCCCATATCATAATAAACATATATACTAAAACTCATTCAAGATGCATTTAACTTACGATTTACTACTAAAACTTCATTTAATCCCCAATATCACAAGATAACTTAACCACATTTAGATCACCGTCATTCCCACCATTTTGTACATTTTCAATTAAAATCATTGAATCATCAAAGAGGCATTCATGGAAATCAAACTTTAAACCAAAGTTACAAACTCAATCTGGTGTAAAAAATAAACACAGTGACCAATTAGAAATGCCACTTATTGATGTCTTAGTGCTAAGCTCTTATAGGGTCTTCAAAGATAATTTTTTTTATATTGCTAATGCAACCATTTTGAGTTATTTAAATTCCAACCTTTAAATCAACGAACCCTTTATACTAGTGAACAAAGCAGAGATTGCATTTACTGGATGGCCTGAAATAATTCCAAAGTGAGATATGAGAGTGTTATCCTAAGATGAGAATTCTAACAATGAGCAGTATGTAAATATTTTCACAGAAGGTACTTATTATTGTAAACAAAATTGTTATGAAATGGTTTACAAGCTAACAAAATTGTTATGAAATGGTTTACAGGCTATATTGTTATACTAGCATCTTTAAAGAATTTAGATTCCCTTCATGGATATAAGATATAAGAGATGAGTAATAAGCTTCCAATTAAGTCTGAATCAAATAGATATTTGAAGATAGATATTTGAAGGAATAAGATAAGATGAAAAGTATTCCTAATGAGAATTAATGACCACAGTAACCCAAATGCACATCATGATAATTAGATGGCTAGTAACTAATGGTAAATATATATGTGCATCCACTTACTCAGAAGTACTTTCTATGATAAGTTGCACTACGTAATACCTAGATCTGTAGAAAGAGATCAAACTTGTTCTGTACACAGCCCATTACTAACCTTCTAAATATATCGAGAGTGAAAGCAAGAGAGAAATTGATACTATAACTATGATATTTCAGATTTATATAGATTTGTAGTAATTGTGACTGCTTAAAAGACCACCAGAATGTAAGGATTCTCTTAAAAGTGAACAACAATTTTGACCTATCACATAATTTTCAAAGTAGAAAGATTTGCTTTGAGAGGCAAAGTAACAGTTTAAGAGTCCTTAAACAAGGATGCAATGTTGTCCAATATGAAATGAGTAATAAATTCAGTGATGACCCTTAAATAATAGAAAATACTTTGACAACACATAAAAGTAACGTTTGTATCTATCAGATCTAAGTATTAGTACAAAGATACCTTGCATAAGTTTGAATAATGTTATAGAAAATAGAGTATTGCCATATTATTTGGTCAAAGAACAGAATACCTTAGGAACCTCAATGTTATGGGAACAAGTTCAAGTGGAGCCCAGATGATTTTTTTTTGTATACTACCAACCAATGAAATGATCCAGGATATGAAGGTTACAACCAATTACTGATGTTGTGCCAAAGTTGGATTACACAGTGAGTCAGACAGTTACCATAAGTTTTCAATAGGTTTTGAATTCATCAGAGATTGTGTGTAGGAATTTTACCATTCTTTTATAGTGAGTAAATCATAAACCACTCTAAACTGAAACAAATCAAGACGGCCAAAACTCAGCTGTAATGGTAAAGACGTACACTGTCAAATTGCTTGAGATTTGAGATAGTAACTCAGTTATATGTAGAGGTCGAATAGGTGTATATCAATACCACAATAGCACAAGTATAGATAGAAATTGTAAAAAATACATTAAGGAAACAAATTGTTAGATCTTTGTATAGATAAAATATGCTAAGCAACGAGTCCATCAAACCCTGATCACTACTTCCTTTGATGCCAATGATTTACCATTGAGCACAAGTTTCGGATGAAATATAAAGGGGTATAAAAAATGTAAATGAAAAAATGGATACATGCAATATATAGGGAAAATAGGGGTTTTTTAAAATCGGCAAGGCATATTGGGAGGGGGTTAAAAAAAATGATTTTGGGAGGTATTTTCCAATATTTTTTGAAAATAGGGGTATTGTTTCATATGCCATGAACGAACATGCTATGGCATGGTTTCACTAAGTAAAAACCCCGTGGCAAGAGCCCAAGACCTAAGCTTGGAGGCCATGATTTCTAAGGTGCATTAATGTCACCACCCTGGTCTCCATTGACACCGCTCCAAACCCATATCGTATAGTTCATTCCAACCCTTAAACCTTTCCCAAAACAATGTGCATTACAAAACCCCAAATGTGCATCGAATACATAGCGTTTAAGCTATAATCCATGGCATATGAAATATGCCATCGAGGACTATAGGAAAAGGTATTAAAATCATACACCAACTATATTAAAACCATACACTAAGACTATGTTAGAGCATGAACCATCTTCATAAATCCTTTATACCATAGTAAGTATGTGCCACATAAACAATAAGTACAGTTGGGACCAAGTCACTATCGTAGAGTCCGTAAAAATAAAAATAATAACCCATGGAAGATAGGCGAGTAAAACATCCATCTTGGAATAAATATTATATAAAAACCATCATATTGTCACTAGGATAGATATGTGAAACTCAGTGCTAGTGACGAAATGGACAACATGTCTTGTTCAGCTTTTATAATCAGTTTTCGTCGCCAAGTGCAACTGCACGCAAAATGGAAAGAGATGCATTAATTCATAAGAACTAAGTAATCCCACGGTGACAAGTAGAAAACAATTACCTTCTAGGTGTTTAAAAGGGAAACATGTCCCGCCACTCCACCCCTTTTTCCAATAACAAGTTAAGTCATAATTTTGTATACAACAGTAATCGAAACAATTAACATACATGTAAATGCATAACCATAGATCAAGATAGTAATCAACATCACGACAAGATAAGTATTACATTATTAAACACATCTGGAAATATGAAAGCAGGACGTAAGAACAACTTACGACATTCAGTACAACAAACAAAGTACGACACATTCTACAAAGTTAAATAATGTCCAGCTCAGGCAGTAAATGACTAGCCTAATAATTATTATTTTTTCAAATTTTGGGAACGTTACAATCTTCCACTATCCAACCTTACAAATTGATTAGTTTCCCCTACAATCCCGGTGGGATCATTATTAGAATTCTACTATTATTTTATTTAACATCATGTTTGCTTATACTTAGATGTGTTATGGCTCTTGTTTGCTACAACTGGAAAATATGGTATAAAGGGGATATTAAAAATGGGATGGTAAAAATAGATTTCTTCAATATCTGGTGAAACTAAGGGTTTTCTTAATTGAAAAAGTATATTGGGAGGGGAGTTCAACTATACAATTTTAGGAGTTATTTTCCAATATTTAGTGAAACTAGGGATATTATTTAATATCCTACGAATGGTCGTGATATGTAACAAGTTCACTGAGTGAACCCCCCGTGAAAACAACAGAATCTGGCCCAATCTGATCAAGCGGTTGAACAATCTATTGTATAGATAAGTTTACCAACTCTTCCAAATTTCCCATGAAGATTGAATTTTCAGTGTAAGATAGTATTCTTCTGGGAGCCCTCCTTCTCGGTAATTCAGGGATTGTCTGTAATCCTCCAAGATTATTTACATAATACCTTGTATGTCTCCTTAATTGGTTAACTACTTCAAAAGGATTAGGATAGAGGCATTCTGCAACTTCTACTTCATGGTCTACTCTTTATTCGGAAATGAAATCTTCAGGAAAAATAGTTTTAGAGTTATCACCAATGGAATAGTTTCGTGTGAACGGAATTGTTCTACCATCCATGCACTCACAACCCTCCTTCTAGCACCAAAACTGTTGATGCCTGGAAAAATACTAGGTACCGACAGTAGGGATTCTCCCCAATAACTATTCCCATTAGATCGTTTACTATTTGGAATGGGGAATCCACCTGGTTAGCGACCCGACTATAGTAGAATTAAAAGAACATTTTAAGTTTGTTTTACCGGTTGCCTACTTCATAGTCTACTCTTTATTCGGAAATGAAATATTCAAGCAAACTAGTTTTAGAGTTATCACCAGTGGAATAGTTTTGTGTGAATGGAATTGTTGGGCTTAGGGCAGAATCGGGTTCTATACTTTTGTCTTCGCACCAACAAAAGACCCACGGTGTTGGCCCTTTCAGCAACAACCTGCGAACAGGTTGCAGTCTCACTCGAAACAGCTATGGGGTGCCGCAGAACCAGGTTTCTGCAAGCAGAAGAGGGATATTACTATACCTTTAGCTTCTAACAAATGATAATCATAAAATACAAAGCTTGACATTCACTTATTTAGCTTCGCAGTTAGATAAACAAACAGTGCCTTGCTTAACCCTTTACTGGGAATCCACAGCGAAGTTAGTATTTAGCAGTGAACTTACTTATCAGTTATATATTTATCAATGCATCAAAGAACATAACAACAACACAAAAGAACCACAACACAAGATATAACGTAGTTCACCCCCAGTTTAGGGGCTACGTCCACAGAACTGTGTTTTATTCAACTCTTTACAAAAACCACAGTTCTGATCTGTGCACTCAGCTACAGATCTTCTTAATCACCCAAAAATCCTCCATGCACACAGTTGCAGAGGTCATCCACGCACACAACTAGGACTTAACCTTCCTTACAAAACATCCTTAGCTTCACATTAATTCATCTTACATCAAAAGCCTAACCTGACTCTTTTACAAAAGTGCTTATTTATACACTTATTACAAAAGCATGGGCTTAAACCATGAGCACCCCGAACCCTAAACCTTGGACTTAAACCATGGGTTAATTATAAAAAGAGGGCTTTGACTCATCCCCGACACCCCTAAGACTATTTTGAATTGTAGCTCCGCTTACAAGCTTCCACAAAAACCGTGGAGTTACCAAATCTAAGGACCATTAGGGTGCGCGCCCCAACAGGCCCCTAAGACTCACTAGTGTCCCGTCCCGAGACACTCAGCTGCCTGTCTGGTGGGAGAAATTTGTTGGTGAAGATAGTGAACTGCTTGTTGAGGCTACGCATGATATTGTCAGTTGCTTGTTCCTTCTCCACCAACTCCTGCAATGCTGCTGCTGACGCTTCGCTAGCCTTTTCTTGTGCAAATGCATCATACTCCTTCAGAACTTGGAGCTCGCTGTCCACAGTAGTACTCAATTCCAAGGCCTCGTTGACAAGGGGTTGCATGGAATATTCCAGTAGTGCTGCTTTCGCTCTATATGAGTCAATTTCCTGCTGGAGTTCGTTTCTTTTCTTTACCTTGAGCATTTTCTGCATAGGAGGCACGGTCTTAATTTCCACTTTTACTGCGTCCAACTCTGCCTGTCGCTGCTTGATGGTTTCCTGCAGCTTTTGTACTTCTGGATTTTCTTGCAGTGTTATCCAGGCATCGACGCTTTCCTCTAGTAGCTTGGCTACGCTACCTACAAGATCAGAGATCTTCGTTACTGAAGCCTGAATGTCGCAGTGACGCTGCTCCCTGACCTCTGGTGGGATTTCTGGGATGATGCATAGTTGAAGCTCCGCAATTTGAGCTTCATGTTCTGCTTTGAGCTTCTCCATTTCACTGCGAGTCTACTGTGCATAGTCTTTCAGCTTGGCAATTCTTTGCTCCGGCTCTTCCTCATCCTGTATGTCGAAGTCAGGAAGACTTTGACACACCTCATCCAATACTCATGCCAATGTGACCTGCTTTCATTCTACATCTCTCTTCCTCTGCTCTGCTTCCTTCAACTACGCTTCGAAGCTCTCACTCCTCTTCATGGTATTTTCTAATTGTATCTGTGAGTAATTGTCCCTTGCTTGGATCTCGTTCATTATGGCTAATTGGCAGAGGTGCAACTCCGTCACGGACATCTTGGTGTAATCGATTCCAACTATCATTCTCATCGTCGAGCGAGATGCTGCGTCAATTATTATGAGTGCTGCGCTTGACACTTGTCCCCTGTTTTCCCTAGATGGCCATTGTCTTGTGTCTGGCCACACACTTATTGGGGTGTTGCTTGCTACAGCACCAATTGCTGATTTTTCTGCTAAGTCCTTCAGCTATGAAATTCCCCGAGCTACGCCGGTGAGTGCATCGAGGTGCGCAGCTGCAAACTCTGACCATTTCCTAGTGAGAACTTCTGTGGACTTCGTCAGAGCCTAATCAAGTTCCTCAGTGGTCAAGGCGGTTTCGTCGTCGATATTATTGTCTTTTGATGCCTTCGTTTTCTTTCGGGCTGAGTTTTGGTCACTTCCTCTGCTTCAGGCGACTTGCGCTTATCCGGCTGATTAGGGTCTGAGACTGTTTTGACCGAATCCTCTTCATCCTCTTCATCTCTATCATCTCCACCCTGATCTCCTTCACTCTACTGCGACACACTTTGTTCTTCACTTTCCTCAAGTGGGTCATTCGGTTGTGTGTGACTAGGGCCAGTGCCCACATTGGTGACCAGAGGGATTGGAATGATGGGATTTGTTCCTGCATCCTTCAACCATTCAGCCAACCACTGCTGAACGACCGCGATGATGTCTTCTTTGGTCACAACATATGGCAACTTTCAACATGCCTTCTTCTTATCTGCGGCCCTGAAGTTGGCCATGCCATCATATTGAGAGAATAGCTCATTACTGAGCTGCGGAGTCTTTACGATCTCATATGAGATACTCATCATATAAAAGGAAAACACATAGTTCATCATCTGCTAGGATGCTTTGTCCTATGACACCCAGAGGGATTTGTACCTTGCTGCGCCAGGCTTGTTCGGAGGCACAGTAACAAACTGCGCCTCAGTAGGTTATTTCCATCCTACTAGTGCGATAAGGACTATCAACCAAGAGTAGTGAAAAGGTCTACCTTTCTCCTGCGCATCACGGGCATCTTCAAGGAATTCCTTCGCAATATACGCTGCCCAGTTGTAACTGTAGCCTTCGGCACAGTTCGCAGAAATACTGATAATTGGGGCAGGCACTTCATATGGTCTGCACTTTCTCATCAATTTGCAGGCTAAGAGTTCAGCTGCGAAGCGAATGTTTTGGTGCTGAATTGTCGAAGTTTGATACCCTCGCTTTCCTTTCGTTAGGTTGAAGCGGTCCTTCATGCTTTATGCTAGCTTCGTATCTTCATGTTTTGAAGGAAATTCTATCCCCAAATTAGGCCCTTCCCTTGGTAAGCCTATGATCCTATGAATAAGCTTGCCATTGATAGCAATTCTTTGGTCGCCTATCCATAGGTACCCATCATGTACTAATTCCAAGAGTTGCTTGACCACTATGGTCACCTGTGTGCTGCAACCAAAGTGGGGAACGTCGAGCATCCTCAACAAACCAACTTTATCTAAGCCAGCAGCCCACTGTTTCACTTCCAGTAATGTCGCTCCAGTCTCTAGATATTTGACGAAGTGCAAGTATGTCCCCAGGGCGAACTGTGGAAACTTCTCATGATCATTCGTATCGTGGTCTACATACTTAAGTTGGTCTATTTTCCCTGTCATGGTTTCGATCAACTGCACACCCTGTGGAAGCGAAGGGGTGCATAAAGTGAACTTAGCGTTCCGCCGTGATGGTTGAACTCCTGTTCAAGCGGGCTGAAGATAAGGTGGACGCTACGGTGAAATGTTCTCATCCCCTTCAGATGGGATCTCCGTTGAACCAGACGGATTCATTTTGGGATCCTCCGGTGTTTGCTCTGATTGTTTATGTCTGTCTTCGTTCCTCTTAGAGCATACTTCTGGTTTAAACTTCTTCTTGGTAGAGCGTGTCTGCATTAGTTGAGGTTGTGCTATGGGAGTCTCTTCGCAGGGTGCAGGCGCAGGTGGATGGCTGAAAAGGTTTGGGAGACTACCCTGTTCAAATTCTCTCACTAAATCCTGAAGTTCGCGATCAGCTGTCATGGGCTCAACTGTAAAACTCAAGAAACTGCGTAATGCGAACTTCACGGGTGTGGGTGTCTTCTTATAGAATCCATCAACAAAATCTATCATAACTGTGCATTGAAGACACCAAATATGACAGATATCTTGTCCAAACGGCGGTAGGGTTTCCAAGATCTCATTAATACAGGAAGTTAATATAGGGAACGTACCAGCGCCTCCAAATTTGGTTTCCTCCAACGGTCGTATTTTAAGCTCCAACAGATCTGTCCTACTTCGGCACAAGTAGTAACTCTGGCTGCGCCATAATGGGGAAATTCAACACTTCCTAATACCCTCTTCGACATGGCTTTGAACTGCAACCCACGACAGAATGTCTTCCACTGCCCCACTGATGCCTTTTATTTTTGAGAACTTCATTAGAAATAGGTCCTGATAGTCATGGAAAAGTTGGGTCACTTTGCTCACCATTTCTTCATCCCAATAATCTCCAATGGTAGCATACTTAGGCTTTCTTTCTGATCCAATGTTGACTCTCCACATCTTCAGGGGCTGAGTCACTTTAGGTGCTTCAACTGCTGGTCCATGGACTTCGCAGTGTCCTTCTGACTCATGAATGTTAATGTTGCGCGGATCATCACCCTCATCAATTGCGAGGTTATAACATTCTACTGCATTAGCTTCTTGTACCTTCCAATCAGGTTGGTATTTTGCTATTTCTTGATCATCAAACACTTTAGTATGGATCAATCTAACAGCTGCGTCCAAAGCAGGACAAACCTCATTAATAGAAAATGTCAGCACAAAACTATCAATAAGACTATCCCAACTTACAGTACCGTGGTGAAGCTCGACCTCTGCATACCAGTTCTTTGCTATAGGTTCCAAGGTGTGCACAAACCTATGTACCCATTCTTCATGAGGTACATGCTTCCATGCTTCGTAGCATTACTCCAAATGTCCCTGACGGCTAGTCTTACCATTAAACCTACTTCGCACCTCCTAAGGTTGGTCCCTGAATCTTAGGCAAAGGGAATTCTGGCACGCTTCCCAACTATCGATGTACTTTTTGTGACCATTCCACCATCTGGCTGCTGTGGCTCTAAATGTTGAATCTAGAGTCTCCATTTTCTGTGAGTCTGGTACCTGCTCTGAGAATTGCACAATAAACTCTTCTAGGTCTGTTGAACCATCAAAAATAGGTAAGGTTCTTGTCTGTGAACTAAGCCATCTGAGAGACTTGGTAATTCTTGCACATCAATGTCCATGCAGCTCATACAGTCTATTCTACCAATTCTTGAGGCCATCATCTAAATCCGTCATGCAGGAGCTGTCACACTGCCAATCCATGATACCTTCGGCAGTATGATCAACATAATCTTCTTCCTTCGCTGTGATATTGTAGATATGGCCCAAAACATCCTGGTCTTCATCTCTTACTGGCTTGGTGTATCTCTCTCCTTGAGAAGGATCCAATGGTACTATGACTCTCAGTCCTTTCCCTTCGAAGGTCATCTGCCTCTTCTTTAGGTTGATTACTGCATCATTATCTATTGCCCATTCAATGCCTAGCAGTTCTGGATAGGGGTTGTTGTCATCAATTATTTCAATTACCTCAAAGTTTGCTAAGGTACTGACTCCATCAAGATCGACTGATACACTAGGGAGTCTTCCTAGGGGCACAATATTCTGCTAATTGGCTATTCTCAATTGTATAGGGGAACATTCCAGAGTAGGCTTTCCCATCTGTTCCCATGTCTGCTTAGTTAATACATTTACTTCTGATCCTAAGTCCAAGATGACATCAGTCATGTCATATTCTCCTATCTAAGCATTCAATCTCATCTCCCTACCAGTTCTTCTGACTCTATGAACAGTTTTTTCCTTACCAAGACTTCGCTAAGGTTCGCAAGAAGCAATAACTTTCTGCAACTCATTTAAAGCAGTCTGATTTCTTAAGAGCTTCATACAACTCTGTAAAAAGGAGGATAGTGTACTTACTTTATCCGTCAAAGCTTCTTGTGGCTGCAACTGTTGCTAAGGTTGTTGCGCAGGTGCCACTGATGTGTTGGGGTTAGCAAAATCTCTCTTGGCTTCCATAAATGTCTCTTTTTCTCTTTCGACATCAAATGCTAGGAGTTTTTCTGGGGCCTTACGAACCCAATCCTCGGCAGGCTGTTTCTCCTTGTTTTGTACTTTCGTCGTAGCTCCACTCCTAGTAACAACATTAATGGCTGGGACAGGTCGTTGCTCCACAGCAATCAGCTGAATATTCTGAGTAGAGGCACTATTTGTTTTTTGAATCTTGGCTATCAGCTGCAGGCATTGCTCAATCACATGGTCGACAGCTCTGCAATATCGACATGTCGTAGTTGGGTTCCAACGGTCTCTAGCTAGATGTCCTGCCTGGTTACAGTTATAGCACACAACATGGCCTCGTCCTCTGCCAGCCATACCACCACGACTACGACCAAAAGTACCCTGACCTGAGGTACTACCACGGTACCCATATCCATCATTGCCTTGTCCATCATTTTGTACCCTATAAGCATCATAAGTTTTTTCTCTCATGAGGTCAAATCTATGACACTCATATTCATTGTGTCCAACTGACTTACAGGACTTGCAATAAGGGTTCTTAGGTACTTGCACATATCGTTGTAGAAGATAGCAGTCTTCAGGCTGATGCTGGCCAGTTGTCCTACAAATCTCACAATATAGAACACTAGGGTTGAACGGGTTTGGTGCACCAGAATTCAAGAAATTTCTTACCGCAGGACACTGTTCCTTGTCGTGACCCTCTGTCTGACATCATGTACACCAAACCTCTTTGCGACTAGCTTTCCCTTTTTTCATGTCGCGAAGCTCCAGAGCCATCGCTACCAGCTGCGCTTGTATTTGAGAAATACCAGAATTATCTTTGACAGGATCTGTTTCAAGCTTCATAGCGATTTCCAAAGCCTCCTGCTGATCCGCAACCTTCTGTTGCATGAGTGAAGTCTTGATGTGCGGTAACAAAGCTATAATGAACCATTCCTTATGCTGCGCTGGTCCAATAGTGAAACTGACTTGATCTAGCAAAACTTTGAACCTCTGATCAAAGTCCCACACTGATTCTCCTCGTCGCTACTGAATTTCCTTTAGTTCAGTGATACACTGTGACTCTGATTTAGGCTTCTTAAATTCCTTTATCATTGCACTTTTATATCAGCCAAGACATGGTTCTGAGTACTGGAAAACTTCATGAACCAGGTCAAAGCAAGGTCTCTAAAAGAAGTAACCAGCTGCGCTCTTCTTGTATCTTGATCCGTAATGTTCTTAGCAGTCCACACTGCTTTCACATAAGAACCAGAACTGTTCTGGATCCTCTGAGCCAGTTCCTTTGAAAACAGGGAGCTTAATGTCGTCATTCATATGGGCCATCGTGGATATAGGGAGGGGGAAGGGGGACTGGTAGTAGGTGGGGGGGAACTTACTGGGGTAGACTGACCTGCGACAAGAATACTCGGGTTAGGGTTACTTTCAGACTGGGACAGGTTCTCAGGGATAATAGGTCTTCGCTGCGGGGTTACCAGAGGATTTCCATCAGAAGGGGTTTCTTCGGGCTCTGAGGTGGCTGGAACTACGGGGTTAGAATCGGTATTCTGACCTAGGGTATAGGACTCAAAATTTCTCTTGTACCTTTTACCGCTTCGCAGCAAACCACTTTGCTCGTCGAAGGTACTTTCACTTGCAAACATAGGTTAGTAATACTAAATCTAATAGTCTGATTCAATGAGCAATATACCTTTTTCAGCCAATAGCATTTTAATTCTCAAACTAAATGAATTCAAGTACTTACCCCTTGGTCCTTGGAAAAACTTTAGTTCGGCTTCGTTGAAGGACGTACTTGTGTCAATGGCGAACTCCGTCGCAAATGCTTCAAGGGTCCGCGTTGTCCAAAAATCAACAGTTTGGGATATCTCGTTGTTCACCCTTTTCAATATATTAATTCTTGCGGGCGTCCAATTAGGAAACTGACCTTCTTGGCAGTTCGTCCTTCTCTCTGTTAACCTGGATAACCACTGGTGCAACTCTATGTGGATACTACCAAAGAAAATTTCATAAACATCAGAAAAAACGTACCTTTGTAAAAAGTCACCCGAACTACGACGCGGATCTTTGTTCTCTTGTTTAGCAAATTTCAAATAAGTCTCTTCAATCCAATCACCGATTTCGTTCACTGAGGGTCTCCAAAACATAGCCCTTTAGGTACGACGTAAACCCCTCTTGAGTAGATATTGAGTTCAACCGGAAACGGAACCAATTTTTTGGGCTTAGGGTAGACCCAGGTTCTATACTTTTGTCTTCGCACCAACAAAAGACCCATAGTGTTGGCCCTTTCAACAACAACCTGCGAACAGGTTGCAGTCTCACCCGAAACAGCTATAGGGTGCCGCAGAACCAGGTTTCTGCAAGAAGAAGAGGGATATTACTGTACCTTTAGCTTCTAACAAATGATAATCATAAAATACAGAGCTTGACATTCACTTATTTATCTTCGCAGTTAGATAAACAAACAGTGCCTTGCTTAACCCTTTACTGGGAATCCACAGTGAAGTTAGTATTTCGCAGTGATCTTACTTATCAGTTATATATTTATCAATGCATCAAAGAACATAACAACAACACAAAAGAACCACAACACAATATATAACGTGGTTCACCCCCAGTTTAGGGGCTACGTCCACAGAACTGTGTTTTATTCAACTCTTTACAAAAACCACAGTTCTGATTTGCTCACTCAGCTGCAGATCCCTTCAATTCCTCAAAGCTACGCACTAAGCTGCAGATCTCTGCACACATAGCTGTAGATCTTCTTAATCACCCAAAAACCCTCTGCGCACACAGCTGTAGAGGTAGTCCACGCACACAGCTGGGACTTTACCTTCCTTACAAAACAAGCCTTAGCTTTGCATCAATTCATCTTACATCAAAATCCTAACCTGACTCTTTTACAAAAGTTCTTATTTATACACTTATTACAAAACTATGGGCTTAAACCATGGGCACCCCGAACCCTAAACCCTGGACTTAAACCATGGGTTAATTACAAAAAGAGGGCTTTGACTCATCCCCGACACCCCTAAGACTATTTTGAGTCACAGCTCCACTTACAAGCTTCCACAAAAACCACGGAGTTACCAAAACTAAGGACCGTTAGGGTGCGTGCCCCAACATGAATTATTCTGCCATCAATGCACTCACAACCCTCCTTCTAGCACCAAAACTATTGATGCCTCGAAAAATACCAGGTACCGATAGTAGGGATTCTCCCCAATAACTATTCCCAATTATATCGTTTACTATTTGGAATGGGGAATCCACCTGGTTAGCGACACGACTACCGTAGAATTAAAAGAACGTTTTAAGTTTGTTTTACCAGTTGCCGCCCAGTCCACCGTTATTGTAAAGGAAAGTTCCCTATGGCTAGGGTTTAAGAGGTCATCAACGGACTGGGGTTGAAAGGTGGATGCAAATGGTTCTTCAAGTATATATAAACAAGATTCACATATTAGAATGGTTAATACCTTAACAAACGAAGGTTGATCCAAGTAGCCCTTCAATCTTCCTCTAGCTCCTCTTTTTCCTCTTTCTCCAAGAGACTTGCAAAACAAGTTATACCTTCCTCAAACCAAATAGACTATATGAAAGGCAATGATAATTAGACTAATATGAGATCCTAATATGATATACATCATCGTATAATCGAAACAAAGATCAAATACACATTGAACAATGATTTGGGAATAAGAAGGACATCACATCTTTATTAATATTGAAAAAAAGTACAAATATACCTTCTCTTCAAGTGTGGCACCTCACAAAACCTTGATCTGGTTCTATTGCTTCTCTTCTCCAAGGAACTCAGCCTCTAAGCTTTGCAACACAAGGAGAAATATTCTAGGGAAAAGGTGTGGGAAAAGAGAGTCCCAATTCCTCCAGCATAACAATGCAAAGATTCAAGTCCCCTCTCATGGACCTCCCTACCTCTATTTATATGCTTTTTTAGAGATAGGGTTGAATACAAAGTAGTTACAACTGAAGGAGTCAGTTGCATAACCACCCAAACTACCCAAATTTCGAAAAATGTATTTTTTTGGATGAACACGCGGGTTACAGAGACACTAGTCGCATGTTCAGGGGATACACGCAGGTTGCAATGCAAATAGTCATGTATGAACGCAAGTTTCAATTCAAATAGTCGCATTTTCAGGGTACACGCAAGAATTATATAGACAAGTCGCGTGCAACACGTGGGTTTCCTTAAGGAAACACACGTGTACATAAAAAAAGATCATCTTTAGGATACTTCTGAGAACTTAAGACTTTCGTTTCTTCTGGAAATTTTTAGCTAACTGAAATACCTTTCTAATAGTGTATAGAATAGGTCAAACAGAGTTACAAAACTCTGAATATGTGTCCTCCAAGTTAGGTGTTTTTTCAGCGACTTTCATGAAGTGTCGTCATGGAAGTGTCAAGATGCGATGAAATCATGGGAAAGTGCCCACAGGTAGAGATTTGTCATTTGGAGCTATAAAATATGCCCACTAATGTATGAGGTTAGAGGGGAAGACGATAGCTGAAATACATTATAAAGGAAACAACTGAATATGGAGAGAGCAGAGAATCCAAGATCAAAAGGATCGAACAAAGGTACCTGAAAGAGAGATAAATGTCAGAAAAAAAATTTGATATCTGGGACATACAAGTCCATATACAAATCATCACCGTAAATATACAGGCAGATCTAACATATCTATAACTGATGAAACTATCATGGTCCCTCAATATGCAAAAGGGCTCCATATCAAATCTAAAGGAGTCATGGCCACAAATGAACAAGGTGGATCCATGCTCAAGAATCGATCATAGCCACAAGAATACAAGGTGGATCTATGTCTCAGCAAAATGTCATATAAAATGTAACAAGGTCTTACGTAGCTTAGGCAATAGAAAATTAAAGGTGCTACTATCGGCCCAAGGTCTTCAATCCAAACTGTCCAAAAGGTATGAATCCTAACCATGCGAATAAAGGAGTTGAAGTCAAACATGGAGTAAACCGTTTGATTACTGGTCAATAATGAGAACCGTTAACAAACATGAGGGAAACCACCATTAATGAAAATGTTCCCCAAGGCACCTAGTACATTCTAACAAGTGTGAATACAAGGAATTGAAATCGAACACTTAAGAATCCATCGAGTAGGAGACATTAACGTATTTCCACTACCCAATAGCGAGGGAAATTGCCATTGATGAGTGTAATCCCCAAGGTACTGTCACAAAACTCTAAATCTCATTCCCATAGAAAGATGTGCTGCATTCGATAGGAAGAGATCCATTGGAAGTAAGGCATTAAGGAATCCTTCATCATCCAACATGAGGTAAGTCAAAGACTAATTGGATCTGAAATTGGTACAAAATTTCACAATAAGGACCGCTGAAGACATGATGTGATGAACTGATACCAGGGAATGACCGACACAAAAGGTAAAGGAAACTGCAGAATGGCCGACAAAGGTTTAATCCTTGAACAGTGAGCATGACACAAAAGTGACTTAGGTATATTTTGACACAAAAAGACCAACAACAAAAAAATGCAATGTAGGAGACATTGACAGATTCCCCATACAATTGGAAAAGAGACCAACTGGAGGAGTAAGAAACTTTGAATCGAGATAATATCAAAAACTAGGACCCAACTATTGATAGACTCAAAACTGGTGCTTTGTTCAAGGAAACAAGACTTGCTGCCATGATGTAAAATACATGTGAATGAACTTCCCTTCCNGAACTTATTCATGGATTTTATGAGCCCGAATTAGTGAATGAGACCGAATGAGCTCGACATTTTTTTCATAGTTTAGAGAGTCTGAAAACTCCAAAGAAGACTCCAGGGGGGGACTTTTTCATCCAATTTAGTCCCCTAAGTCCGGAAAAGTATAAAATAAACCACAGAAGAACTCTCTTAGCTTCTGAAGAAGTACGATGCACCTTTTTCATACTTAGTCAGGGAGGTCCGAAAAAGGTTAAATTAGCACCTACCCAACTCTCCTTCAAAAGAAGCATATAGCGTGAGTTTTATGAGTGTGAAGGAAGGAAATATCACTCGAAAATATCCATTTGATTACGAGAAATGGGACTTACAACAGTAAACTTGATGCTTTGTTATTTAGGGTTTGACGAGCATGACAAATACATAAACTATGCTTGGAATATTTTTCATGTTTAGGTCCAGAGCACAAAAAAGAGAAAACTAAGCTCATACCGGGGGTTCCTTTTCCATAAGTTTAGTCCCTCAGGCCCGAAAAAGTGTTAAACCTATACCTGAGAATACTCTTCTCAATTCCAAAGAAAAAATAGTGTTCCTTTCTCATATTATTCCACATGGTCCGAAAAAGCAATAACCTTCCACCAATGTGGATGCCCGTTCACATATTATTAATGAGCCTGAACGGACAAGTTTACTCGGCAATTAAGTCTATTTTGAGGAGTTAAACTCGGGCCTAAAGAAACTCCATATCTTTCCCGTGAATTTTTAACAAGTCTAAAAAATTCAACTAGCAGCCTCCTTACTGTTTTTAATGAGCTCGAAGGAGAGAAAAAAGAATTCTCTAAATGTGAGGAGACAAGTGTCAGAGGCAAGCAAAACTAATTCCAAGCACAAGGAACAAACCTATGCATAATGCAAGAACATGAGCAAGGTAAAGACACTCAGGGAACGTCTCCTCAAGGTAAAAGGTGTCAAGTTGCAAAGGAAAAATGATACAAGGCTGAG
Organism: Pseudotsuga menziesii; assembly: GCA_001517045.1. NCBI lineage: Eukaryota > Viridiplantae > Streptophyta > Pinopsida > Pinales > Pinaceae > Pseudotsuga > Pseudotsuga menziesii. The sequence goes on from LPNX010612385.1 coordinate 114,713, forward strand.
CGACAAGGAGAACAAAGATGAGGGATTATACAATGAGCTAAAAGCGTCGAAGCTAGCATCAGGCTCAAAAGCGTGAGAAGGATACATGAAAATGCGGTTACAACTTTAACAACAAACTGAGGCCCATAAACAGTTGTGAATCCAACTAAAAATCCTGTCTTCAATAAACGGAAACATCAGAATCACCTTCAGAAGAAAAGATCTGATGCATGTCACTTTGGCAGAAACACATGCGACTTTGTTATCTTATACAAAAGAGAAATTCAAGGCATAATCGACCAAAGAAGATTCTATAGTACCAAGGCTTGACGGTTTATAATCAGTAATATCAACCTCAGAAGGAGAGAAAAAATCAACAAGGGAGATAGAATCTGCAGAAACAAAGTCAGTAGCACAGGAGTTGAAAAATTTGTAAGAAAAATCAAACTTGTGAGGATCATTGACTTATTGTTCAAAGGTAGAGTCCAACAACTAAAAAAGACCAACATAAGAAGACCGATCAATGGGAAGATCAGGTTTACTAAGCAAACCAATGTTATACTTAGTCACAACTGAACCAACATCCAAAAGAAGGTCAGACTATATCAAAGAATCTAGGAAGAATTCATCCAAAGGAAAGAGATCATTCAAGATAGGACACATGTCTAAGCTTTCAAATGGATCGACAGAGTGGAGAGCGGGCTCCATATTCTGTATAGGATGACTCACGTGGTCAACTGCTAGGACCCAGTCCCGAGAAGGTAAGCATGAAAACATAGGCTTCTTCTCAGTAGCAATTTAACGCAAAGGACATGAGGCCACATAACTCACCTGTGGCATGGTAGTGTCTATAGAAACACTGGGAATCAATAAAGGAAAAACTTGGTCTCTAGTTGGGTTAGGAGATAGATCAAGAAAATCCAACTGATCGATAGTGACAATTTCTTGGCCATGATTAAAATACATGACACGAAATAATGTTGACACCACATCTTGCATGACATAGACATAATCACGTCCGAAGAGAATATTGAAGTCTAAGGGGTATTCTATCACCATGAAGTCAACTAAGACGGTCTTCCCACCCAAAATAGCATGTGTTTGAGAAAGAATTCCCAAGTATATACTAGTTCTTCTATCAAACTCCAGTAACTCACTAGCAATTGACACAAGGTTGGGAGATCCCATTCCTCGCCAAGCACGAGCAAACAAGATAATAACTGAGTCTCCTTCATCAACAATAAAATGAGCAATCGTGTATTGTCCAACTTTGGCCTTTATTTGGAAAGGTGTATCAGAAGGAAGGCGCGATCAACTAGGCTATACCAATCAAGGGAAGCATTCTAAGAGCTTGGTGGGGGTTGATCCGGATTTATTTCGGTGCCCCCTGGTTCAGTAAGTTTTGAACTGGCAGTGAAGAAAATGTGACTAGCAGACACTTCACTCTCCAAAAGAAGAGTGGGATTGATCGACAATGGAAATGATTCAACCGCTTCATCAAATTCACTTTCCGAAGGGAGAGTGGGATTGACCAAAGATGACATTGGTTCAATCACATAAGAATCACTCTACAAAAGAAGAGTGGGATCAACCAAAGCTGATATTGGTTCAACCATAAGATCAACCAAAGGTTGAGTAGGTTGTTGAGAAACTATAGGTTGTTCAGGAAAAGGAAATTCTTGAGTCTCGGACCACACTCTTCGCACCTCTGCGATAGCAGGGAACTGGTGAGTAAGATGATCTCCCTCACATAGCTTACAAGGGAACTTAAGTTTTCCTCTCACACGACCAGTTTTTTCAACAGTGTCAACATGACTAGAAGTGGCTGTCTGTTTTCTCTCAGTATGACCTACAGAGGCTGAGAGTCTGCCCCCAACATGACCACCAGAGGCAGGGTGACTGGGTCCAACCTGACTAAGAGAGGTTGTTTCTGAAAAAATTCAGAATGGTCAAAACCGAGATGACCATGAAACCAAACTATTCGCACCTCTGCGATAGAAGGGAATTTATAAGTAAGGTGGCCTCCCTCACAAATCTTAGAAGGGAACTTGGGCTTGTGTTTTGAATGGTTATTCTTTTCAACAATGTCAACATGACTTGCAGTGGATGACTGATTGTCTTCAGCATGAACTACAGAGGCTGAGAGACTACCCCCAGCATGACCTGCATAGGGTGAGAGACTGGATCCAACATGACCTGCAAAGGTTGGATGGGCACCACCAGCATGAACAACATAGGCTAAATGGTTAGGATCAATATGCTTTGTAGCATTTGAGTGTGTGCCCCCAGCATGACCTTCAGATATTGGGTGGATGGATCCAACATGACTTGTATAGGTTGGATTGGGAGGTTCAACTTGAACATCAGAGGTTGAACGGGTGCCCTCATGATGAAATGCAGAGGCTGAGTGACCAGATCCAATGTGACTTGGAAAGGTTGGAAGGATCCCACCAGCATGATCAACAGAGGCTAGATGGTGAATATCAACTTGATTTGTATAGGTTGAGTGCTTAGATCCAACATGACCTACAGAGGTTGGATAGGTGCCCCCAACATGAACTGCAGAGGCTGGGTGGTGAGGTTCAACTTGACTTGCATAGGTTGAACGGGTGCCCCCTTTCTTATGTGCCTTATTCCTATTCCTACTTCTTTTACTCCTTTTAGACTGTCGGTTACTAGTATCAGTACTTTCACTGCATGAGGTAGAAGGAGGACGAGAAGCAGCTACAAGTGAAGGGGAAGCATTGTTTTGATGACTTTAATATAAGGAGCTTACTTGAGAAGCATCAGGAGCATCCAGGAAGGTTGGAGTGGAAAAAAACCACATCAGTATCCCTAGGGTGAATCCAGGTATATTCAAGGGGGCCATCAAAGGAACACCAACATTCCCTGTGAGAGGAATAGTATAAGGAGTTCCCAGCATGGGGATCTCTTGGTTGGTATTCAAAGGGGTGTTAGCCATAGTTTCAAATAATAATACAAAGTCTAATGTCAACAAGAAACCAAAAGTACAAAGGACACACTTAAAGGTAGACTAAGTACAAAAAACCACACAACACTCACTAAAAAATTCCTAAAGCCAAACAGACAAACATGTATAATGTATGCTTTCCAAAAGAAAGCTGAGAGACAGTTACTTGGCATCCATGTACATGTTCTTAGGCACAAGTGGAGGAATCACTGACCGCCCTCCCACCCCTTCTACCAGGGTTACCTTCCAATCTCGTCCAAGGTAGACCAGAAATAGCCTTCTGGTATACATGTGCATGAACCCTAGATGTCAAAGAGACTAAAGGATACCGCAAATATACTAATAGTATGGGGGGAAAGTCACAAGCCTGATTCATACGCATGGGAAGGGTAGAAAATCCTGAAACCTTGTCAACACCGGCACCGCACGAGGCCTAAAGGGTGGTATTGACATAAGTCCCTAGATGTGCAAAAACCTTGGTCTACTCTTTGGCAAGGCATCAGAGGTTTATCTCCTCAGTCCAAGCCTCCATGTGGCCTCATGCTTAACTCCCATTTTAGAGGACCTTCCTAGATACAATCAACATAGAAGAGGGTTTACCTATTGATTGGCCAACTATGCCTGAATTTAAACACTTGTGGAGAGTTGAAACTCCCTAATCCACAAGTCTAGCCTAAGCTAGTTGGTGTAGGAGCCTAAAAAAGAAAACTTACTAATAATTTTTAATTATTTCGTTCTTTTTAATAGGTTTTTTTAGTCAGAGGAAAATGGCATGAAACTTATGTGGTGTTTTGACTCAAAGTTGAAACAAGATGACTAAGCAAAGAGAAATGAAATGCAAAAAGCAAAAACTATTCTCTTTCTTTTTTCAAATAGAATCTTGAAAGCCACAAAAGAACAAATTCTTTTTGATTTTTTCAAAAACAATGCTATGCCATGCAATCTAGACTAAAAACATAATCCACATGCATATAAAGCAAACATGTGTTTTTTCTTTTTCTTTTATAAATGCAAAAGAAAAAACAACATATCAACTAATGCAAGAAACTAATGTAAGCAAAGCAAATAGACAACTACTCTACATCCCACAAACAAACCCTAGGTTTCCCTAAAGTTGGATATAACCTCTCTTGAAAGGAAGACTCATAAAGGTAAACAAGCCAACAACTTTGGAATGAAGAGACCGAGAAATAAGACTGACATAAACAAAGGTCAAGAAGTCGCAAGAATCAATCTAAACCTACAAACAGAGGCTACTCAGTACCTTGTCCAACAAGGTCAAGCCAAAGAAGGAGGTGGGGGGGAAGGCAGCAAAAACAAGTTCAAATACTTGAAAGAGACTTACAATATAGACAAAGAGAACCTAACATAGATGAAACAACCTATCAGGACTCATGCACATGTAGAGGACCCTTGAGTACCCTACAAACATCACTCAAATCACCCAAAAACCCTAAAAAATGATGAAAGAACACAAATTCAAGTTCATACACAAGTTTCCTAAAGGTAGGTGGCATATGACATGCGGGTTGCAGGTAGTGCAAGTCGCATATACAACACAGACATGCGACTATTTATCCTGGAAGTCACATATGGATGACAAAAAGCACAAAAAGGGTCAAAACCTGACCTAGGAAGGCAGGAAAGGTGTTCCAATAGACTCAAAAGGTGTTCCTAACTTGTAAGAAGGACCTAAAACCTTACAAAATACTGGAAGAAAATAGATAAACCCCAAACAGACAAGGCTCTCCCTAGTGGAGTTGCCAATTCTGTTGTAAAGGAAATTTTCCTATGGCTAGGGTTTAAGAGGCCATCAACGTACTAGGGTTGAAAGGTGGATCCAAATGGTTATGCAAGTATATATAAACAATATTCATAGATTAGAATGGTTCATACCTTAACAAATGAAGGTTGATCCAAGCAGCCCTTCAATCTTCCTCTTACTCCTCTTGCTCCAAGAGACGTGTAAAACAAGTTATACCTTCCTCAAACCAAATAGACTATACGAAAAGTAATGATAATCAAACTAATATGAGATCCTAATATGATATACATCATCATATAATCGAAACAGAGATTCAAATACACATTGAACAATGATCTGGGAAGAAGTAGGACATCACATATTTATTAATCTTGAAAACAAGTACAAATATACCTTCTCTTCAAGTTCGGCACCTCACAAAACCTTGATCTAGTTTTGCTGCTTCTCTTCTCCAAGGAACTCAGCCTCCAAGCTCTATAACACAAGGAGAAAGCTTCTAGGGAAAAGGTGTCGGCAAAGAGAGTCCCACTGTCCTCGAGCATAATAATGCAAAGATTCAAGTCCCCTCTCATGGACCTCCCTACCTAAATTTATATGATTTTGAAGAGATAGGGTTGAAGAAAAAGTAGTTACAACAGAAGGAGTCAGTTGCATAACCACCCAAACTACCTGAATTTCAAAAAAAGTATTTTTTGGGCGAACACACGGGTTGCAGAGACATCTGTCGCGTGTTCAGGGGATACTTGCTGGTTTCAATGCAAGTAGTCGCGTATGACACGCAATTTGCAATGCAAATAGTCGCATTTTTCGGGTACACGTGAGTATTATATAGATAAGTCGCGTGCAACACGTGGGTTTCCTTAAGGAAACTCGCGTGTACATAAAAAACACTCATTTTCAGGGTAATTTTGAGCATTTTAGACTTTGGTGTCTTCTGGAAAGTTTTAGCTAATTGAAATACCTTTCCAACAGTGTAGAGAAGAGGTCAAACATAGCTATAAAACTCTAAATATGGGTCCTCCAAGTTAGGTGTTTTTTTCAGTGACTTTCATGAAGTGTCGTCATGGAAGTGTCGACATGTGATGAAATCATGGGAAAGTGGTCACACAAAGAGATGTGTTATTTTGAGATATAACAAAAATTTATATGATTTTATATTTACGGATGAAATGCAAGTGACTAGTGAGTAAGATCCTAACTAGAGATGTGCATGTTCTTACCTCCTGTCTTACCACTCTTTCCTCACAATCACTTCTACGAAAGCAAAAGAAACATCTAATCTATTCTAATCTACTCTAGATGACCTATCCCCGGGGGAAAAAATATTAATCAATTGAGTAATGTACGGAAAAATGGCTAGTGGAATCCTAGAGGTAGTTTTCACATTCTACTAACATAATTACAACAATAAAAGATAAACAAAGCAAGGGCCAAGGGGGGGGGGGGGGGG
>LPNX010612410.1:6711-17258 GCA_001517045.1 Pseudotsuga menziesii
GTTTAAATATGATATAATTTGAATATGACTATTATATTTTTTACTATTTTAATTGGTTATAAAAATTAATTAATAAAAATGTATAATAAAAATGTTTTAAAAAACTATATATATATAATACAATTTAACAAAAAGATTATATAACCAAATCCTTAATAAATAAAATACAATTTAAACAGTAAAAAATACAATTTAAAAAAAATTATATAACCAAATCTTTAATAAAAAAATCCAAAACAAGAAAACAATACCAATTCTTATAACAAATACTAAAAGAGTCACCAAATTCTTCATGAGACAAACTCACCATATAATAAAATCATAAAGCACACTACATTCTTCATCACACAAACTCAAATGTATATGACTAAGACTATTTTCTAATGGTAAAAGCACCTAATATATTATACTACCAATATTCTATGCCTTTCTTTCTTTCCTTTGATTTATATCGCTCATGGGTGTTGATTCAGAAAACCAAGGAGACGCTTATTCACTTCATGTGGAAACTGTTCCTGAACAAAGTGGCTCCCCTCTGAAAAGAATTTGATCTCCAGAATGGGCACGCTAGACTTGAGCATCTCACTGTTGATATAATACTCCAGCCCCGAAAATTTCAGAAAATAATCTTGGGCACCCATCATCAGAAGGCAAGGAGCTTCAATAGTGTGGTCCCTGAACTGGGCCAATCTTCCCGAATCCCTGTAAATTACAAGTCCAAACCGAAGATCTTAATTTTGCATATCTGCAAGTAATTTATGTTGATTTAGAATGCAATAAAGGTTTACATTTTGAGGCAAAGGTATGCCATTTGCATAGGGAATACAAACCCAGATTTCTCATACAAGCTTGAGTACATCTGAAGGTCATCCTCAGAGAACCAAGGTGGAAATGGTGTGGAAGGATCATACAAATCCATTACCTCCTTACCATCATCTGCCATGAGCATTTCACTTTTTGGAGAAGAACGTGTATATATTCCTTACTACTGTTTTTACATCAAAACGCCCAAGATCTGCTAAGCCTCTTCCTGGCTCCTACAATAATGAATTCAAAGGAGACAACCAGAAAATTCTATACAGTAAGGGCTGCTTTCAATATTCAAAGTTTAATCTATGTAACACTGGAACCGCTCTCAGATTTTAGGAAACTAGATCCCGAAGTTTCAAAGTTCCAGGGAAATTGGGAAGTTGTAGGGAACTCTCCCAATGCAGTGAAACTGTTCAGGATTGTTGGGAACTTACTGGGAACTTTTATCCTCTAAAATCAGGAACGTGGAGACTTTTTTTGGGCATTTCCTTCACTAGGAATTTTCATGAATTCATGATGGCCATGTTGGTTGTTGGGCAGAGAGGCGCTTTACAGCGCAGTATGGGGAGATCTTGTAATGTTATTATTTTGTTACTAACAAAATAATAAAAATTAAAAATTTTAATTATCGGCCAAAATATCTAGTTCTATTATTTTGTTAGTAACAATAAAAATAAAAATTCAGTAAAAAACAAAATGGGTAAGAAACAAAAACACATTATGGGGGAGATGTTGTAATGTTTCTACCTAACAAAATAATAAAAAATAAAAAATTGAATTATCACAAAAACCATGTGCAAGGCCTCCTAAACAACCCATGGTTTTATTGTACATGGTTTAGGAGGGCCTTGCAAATGGTTTTAAAACCATGTGCAAAGCCTCCTAAACAACCCATGGTTTATTGTACATGATTTAGGAGGGCTTTCCAAATGGTTTTAAGACCATGTGCAAGGCCTCCTAAACAACCCATGGTTTTAGGAGGGCTTTGCATATGGTTTTAAACCCATGTATGGGGGAGATGTTGTAATGTTCGTTCCTAACAAAATAAAAAGCAATAACAAATATAATATGTGGGCATAAATAATATTAAATATTAATAATAAAAATATTATGTTGATCTTAAATAACAATATGTGTATTTTGGTTTGAATCAAATCAATGGCTATATATAAGATATGACACACCAAAGATGAGGTCATAACTAAGAATTATACTAAGAATTATACCGTTAATTGTAGTTACCCCTAATCAATAATATTTAAAGTAAATCTATTTTGACTTTTTTATATATTAAATAAAAGAAAATAAATTTATTTATTTTACTATTTACTTTTTTGAATAAAAAGAAAAGTTTTAACTAATTGGAAATGGTTTTTAATCTTGCTTAAAAAATAAATTCATAAATTACATGATTTTTATTTTATAATAATTTAATTTTAAATATTTATACACCTTTGCAAATACCCTAGCATAAAATGGCTTGTAAACATATAATATTCTAACACATTTTAATTATAGTTGTGACACAAAACTGAAAACTTACTCTATACATATACCCACAAATATAGGGACTATAACTTCTAAAAGTCTCCACTTTAGAAAAGTCTACATTATATAATCAATGACGTGGATAATAATCTTGATTTTATTTGCATTTTCATATGCTAAGAGGTTCTAGTTACCACGGTAACACAGGTAACACAAGGGATAAGTTAAGTCATCTGGTTTGTGTTAATGTTTCTTCTCTTCTCATGTATTTTTTAATTATTTTAGTTTTCTATTTTTCTATTTTTTAATATGTATTATTGGCCTTCCCAACCTACTGTTTCCTGTAAATTTGGGGGAAACTTCTAAACTTATCTTATACTCATACCCATATACCCATAAATTTTAGTGCATATTTGAACACAGAGTACCTGCCAATGTTTAACATAGAGGCCTTCAAGAGCTGAGTCCCAGTTACCCAATTCACTAGGTTTCAGGTAAGGTATACCCATTGTTACAATTCATTTCACTCGATCTGGATGAGAGAGATCAAAACAATATGCAATGAATGCTCCAAAATCCTTCCCCACAACAAACACCTGCTTCATGAAACATAGCTTGAGATATTTGAGTTAGGAAATATAGACACGAAGCTTCCAAATAATATCATAGAGCCATGTTATCCACCGATTTGTTAAGCACAGAGAAACCTTAAAGAGGGATCAAAATATGAAATAAATCCACGTCAATTAGTAAGTACAGGATACATTGTTTCATTGTTGCACGTTTCTGAAAAATATTTTGTAAAAATTAAACCCAAAATTTTCTAAGGAACCTCTATCATGCAGTTCTTGCTGACAGTAATTTAACTCTTAATATCTATGAAAATGTACCTACCTTATTTCTGATCTATAAAATTATACATACCTTATCTATAATCTAAATTAAACCAACCATCTAAATTACTAAACTAACAAAAAAGTTATTAAAAAAAATTGAATGTGCAAAAACACTCGTTTTTAAATCATAATATATGGAAAAATAAGTGTTACAGTGGACATTTCTCCAATGGGGGAAGTAGAGCTTCTCTGGATTTCATTAGAAGGCCAACAATAAATTACTTACTTTCTCAATACCTAAGGCATCAAGTAGGCCAACCATGTCTTCAACATAATATGCAGCTTTCTCTGGTTCAGAGGGTTGATTACAGAGTCCAAAAGTGGATATTGTTGATGTCTATAAATATGTAGATACCCATTTTCCTCTCAGATTTCTATATTCTAATGTTGGAGGGTATGATGTATAATGTGGTCACCGAGTTCGATCCTCGGTGGGAACAAACCCAACCGACCAGCTCAGTCAGCGGTTCTATATAGAATGCCCCCAAATATATACATATCGTATTAGTACTAACTGAAAATAAATGGATAATAAATGGAAAGGTAGGGTTGCAATTTTTTTTTAAAAGAGTTGTTATAGTTGCTTTTAAGATGGTAGCATGAAAAGTGAGATTTTGCACCATGTTTATTTTTATTTTACTTATTTAAATCTTTTTTTAATTTTTGGAGAAAATGAATTTATTAATTGCTGAATATTATTTTATTGGAATTTAATTTAAAGAAAACTTAGATGAGGAGGTGGGGAGGAATTTTGATATAAATAGGAGACTTGAGATTGGAAGGGGAGGCTCTTTTTCTTGAAGGATATTTTGGGAGGAAAAGTTTGGAAGAGTTTGAGAACTCTTGGAAGATTTGATACAGAGCCTACTAGTGCATCATTGTTATGTTCTATAGGTGTCACGAGCATGGAGGGCCAGGAGGCCATTTGGAAGGATTCCTGGGGCAAGGGAGCTGACTAGGCCCCTAGTTTGCTGGGAGGTAAATCCGTGGTCCTGCTTTGGGAAATGAAGAGGGAAGCAAAATCGAGCAGGTGATGGGTGTTTGCTACTATTTGGAGAGACTTTATCACCATTCTTATTGGAGGTATTATACTTGTGATTTTAAATTACTTATATATTGTTGTAAACTTCTTATATATTGTTGTAAAATGATTACATGTTGCTTATATGGTGCTATAGTTACATGATAAATTTATTATGATAATACACGTTGTGTGAATCACCAAGATAATATTAATAATTATGAATTATTCGTTCAAGAAGTAACCACCCTTGATGGGTGTTACGGATGGTATCAGATCCCTATGTTCTAAAGCTATAACATTAAGGGCCTACTACAATATATATATGTTGTATATATGTATGTATCAAAACTTGAACTCAATGAAATTTGAAACTTAAACCCTAGTATAGTCTATTTTGATGTAGCAACCTGTAAGGGTCAAGCCTTGGAGGTTATTATAGGGATTGTTGTTGTTAAGCAAAGGAAAGAAAAGTGTTTGAAAGATCTCATATTAGAGATAAGAAGGTTTGGAAAAGAAAACAAAAACAAGAACATGGAAATGGAGAATTATCTGAGGACATACCCACATCATTTGCAGAGTTGAGTAATAATGATAAATCAATAAATAAAAATGAAGGTGTCAAGATTATAGGTGATGATCCTACAACACAACAACATTATACATTATTTAAAAAAAAATTGGCATGGAGACTCCCATTATCAAGGATAATGTTGAGGGGGAGTCTAAAGAGCATGCAATGAATACTAAAGAAAGGACAACAACTTAAGTATTGTACAAAGCACAAAACAGTGGGAGCTACTTCAGAAAGCTTCGGGAAATTGCTCAGTTTAAGGGGGAGTCAGCATAGTCACAGGGGTGGCATTGCCAGGAAGGAATGACATTCTTAGAAGGAATTCACAATCAAGTAAAGTTACCCTTTGCGAGGGGAAGAGAATGTTCAACGAAACAAAATCACAGAAAAGAATCATATTGACAAGGGGAGCCAACATAATTCTAGGGGGAGCAGGTGAACAAAGCTGCTTTACCCCTTTGTCATTAATGTCAAAGGGGAAGAGAGAGTTGAAGTTGGTGCCATAATGAAAAAGGGGGAGATTGTTAGTTGAAGTTGTCATTGATCTCAACAGGGTTAAGAGATCTATGGCATTGATTTCAAAGTGGTAGTGATGATGATGATGTGGCAATGATAAAGGGAGATTGTTTCAAATGTGAATGAAGCTTTAAAGAGACTTGAAGTAACCTTGACATAAGTGTATATAAATCCAAATTGATCCTATTATGGCGTATCTATTAACATGACTGTCACATGATGAGATAACATGTGGTTGTTTCCACATGCCCACTTTGAGTTGTACAAAAATGGGGCAAACACCTAAAGCCATTAAATAAGCCCCTAAACTAATGATGACATGTCAACAAAACCATGATGAAGTGAAGTGTAAAAAATCCCTTAAAGTGATGATGATGTGGAGTCATTGAAGAATCCTCTAAAGACCATGATGATGAGAAGTGAGAAGAAGCCCCTAAAGGCCATGATGATGTGAAGTTTGAAGAAGACTCAAAGTCCCTTGATGAATACATGAAGTGGTTAAGAATACAAGTCAAATCCCATTGAAGAAGTAAAGTAAAAGGCATAGAAGACAAATCCAAGGGGAGTCTCCTGAGAATGATGCTAAAGACAAAAGGGGAATTTTACCCCATAAATATATCCTAAATGAAAGAACAAGTTCCATAATCATATATCCTGTTTTGATACCTTTCCAGTGATAGGAAGCATGGTTTGTAACTCCTCGTGGTTGAGGAGAAATGAAGTTTTTTTTTGTATTGGGCCATAATTTGGTTGGGGATGACCTACCATAAAGTGAATTAAAATATGAATTGGAAAGGTATTAATAAACATTGGAACATTTCATTTGAACTATTCAATTTCAAGACATCTTAGGTGAAAGATCAAGAAGTACATGAATAATTAAGTGAAATTCAAGAGAAGGACCATGTTGGGCCTCAGGACAGAAGGGTAGAATTCATGTAGAATTATGCCTAAGTATGGAAGAAGAGTGTAAAGTAGAAGAGGAAGGAGCTATGATAGAAGAAGAAGCATCAAAGGAAGGGAAGAATGCTACGACAAAGGAAGGAAAGAGAAGGCACAAGACGAGGAAGCTCCGCTAGATAAGTAAGCCACGACTAAAGGACATAACAAGATATGAGATGACATGGCAGAATATCAATAGAAGCAGGTGTGCAGATAATGTAACAGCTAGAAAGTGACAGTAAGGCATAACGCTAAGAAAGCGACAGTCCTTAACGATCATGGGTACGAGCTCGACTAGAGCCGATTAAAGCCACATATGTGAAGGTATCTTTGTAATTCAGGCCGATAATGCCTTTCGTTATGTGTTACTAGAATAGGAAAGATAGCCTGTTGGCTGGATATAGTAAGTTGGCTGAGAAAATGACTGAAAATGAGTCTGTAATGAGTATATTAGAGTCTGTATAGAGTTGATATTGAGTCTGTAACAAGCACGCATGGGATCTGTATCGAGTTTGTAATGAGGCTATAAAAGAAGGAACCCAAAATGTAGTTAGCTTAGACACCAGATGCTAGACAATTAGACAGTTAGATGGATAGCCATCCTGATAGCTGTTAAGCTGAACTAAGATGGAAGTAACGAGTGTTTTGGTATAGGAACTCTGTATTGTTGAGTGCATCAGAGTAGAGAGTCTGCAACTGAGTGCGCAGACAAGTAGAGAAGGTTGAGTCGATGTTGTGTGTGGATACCTAGTAGGAGTAGAAGAGGAAGAGAATAAGAGAAAAGATCAGAGAGCATGAGAGGGAGGAAAATTCTGTAAAGAGAGAAGAGAAGATCTAGAACAGAGTCTGCAACTTTTTGTGCGGAAAAAAGGTGCATCTATTTCCTCATGCCAGATGAAGAGCACCTTATGGTTTTTTTCCCGGATGGATTTCCACGTTACATGCTGTGTATATGTGTATATGTGTGAATATTGTGTTAAATGACTGATTGATTATTGTGTTTCAAATGGATAAATGTATGAGTATCACATTATAATAATGAATATGCGTATGCCGTCTATTCATTGTTTTTTTGCGTGAATCGCATAAATAAGGGCAAGATCATAACTTGGCTTTGAAGTACTATGAAAACCAGTAACCCACCTTCCCGGTCTTCGTTGGAAACCTTGGCGTGGATCCAAGGTACTAAAACATCTTCTCGCACAAACTTCGGAAACATGGTTCTGGCAGTTACCCATAGAATTGAGATATCTCGGGTGAGACGACATCTGTGTCACAGATGATACCGGCTGAGCTCTGCTCCATTAGGCAGATATCTTGGGCTTTGTTGTGCTAACCAAGAAGGAACTGGACTTGGGTCCAGTGTGAGAGAGGGACATAAAATCCAACAGATCAAGTGACGAAGATTGACAAAAACTTGCATAACTTTCTCATACATTATCAGAATCGTAAAATTCTTAGCTCATTGAAAAGATTGTTATAAGGGTTATTTGTTGGCATGATATAGGGTTTCTTTTGGTGAAGGACATGGTGTATTACTAGGAATTATCCCTTGTTTCGATATCTTGGTTAATATTTGTCTTGTCAAATGTATGGATTAGGGTTTCTCCATGGTGATGTCATTGACATGAATTATGGTGATATTGACATAAATCATGGTGATGTTATTGGCATAAATTATGGTGATATTGGAAACAAATTACGGTGATATTGGCATATATCATGGTGATGTGATTGGCATAGATTATGGTGATGTTATCGTTATGATCTAGGGTTCCTCTCTTGGAATGACATAGGATTTGAAGATGATAATGGGTTTATATTTTGAAGATATTTGTGCATGGATTAGGATTCTTATGGCATGCTATAGGGTTCATATCTGGGAATGATATACGGTTTGGATATAATGATGCTATTAAGGGTTTGAAGAAGCAAACAAATGAATTCCATGGATTATTTATTTATGAGAGTTTTATTGCAGATATAGAAGACAAATTTTGGTCTTTTTCATGAAGACTTTGTTTATAGATTTTAAAAGTATTTTGGGAAGCCTAAAGGACACCTTTTTTGCCCTATTCATAAGAACTTAATTGCAAACTTGAAGGAAGGTTTAATTATATATTTGAGGAGTGTCCTATTGCAAATTTGAGGAGTGCCTTGTTGCAAATTTGAGGAGTGCTTTGTTGCAAAATTGAGAATTGTGTTTACTACTTTTCAGGGACAGATATGGAGATGTTATTAGTAGGTTTGAGGCAGATTTGAGGCAAAAATGAGGGAATTCTTAAAGGCATATTTGATGATAGATTGATCACATATCCCAATGACATATTTTTCATAGTTAAGGACTAATTTGAAGGACCATTTTTTTTAAATTTGAGGGACACCTTTTGAAGGGTTTGATTGTAGATTTGAAGAACAGTTTGGAAAGTTTGTTTATTTGAGGAATGATTGGTAAGCATTGTGAAGCAATTGAAGACATTGACAGAGTAAAAATGATAGTGACAAAGACAAACACATTGATAGTGACAGTGTCAGTGACAAAGATATTGACAAAGTAATAGTGACAATGATAGAGACAGAGATAGTGATAGTGACATTGACGGTGACATATACAATGACAGTGATAGGTTGATACTCCTATTCATATCAAGGTGGTAGGTTGGTGATTGTGGTCTTAGGGATTTGGTGCTTCCCTCCAGTTGGTGCTGAAAACCAAGGTGGCAGGGTGGTATGAGGGTGAGTTGGAGTTCACTAAGGATTGAAGTCCTCTCTACAGGTTGGTTCCTGTGGATCAGGGGGTTGTAGCATCCTTCCAGTGGGTGCTTCCTTCCAATTGAAGCTAGTGAGTATAGGTGGTTGTTGCCTCCTTTGAGTTTGTGCTCATAAATAGGAAGTTGGTGCTTCCTATGAATGTATTCTTGTTATTATATAAGAAATTATTCTATGGTTTTCTCCCATTTGGGTTTCCACATAAGATCTCTTCTGTACTGTGTGATGATGGATTCCACTATTAATGGTTAATGTTTACATTTTCTATTTTGAGGTTTGAAATGGTAAAAATTGCTCCATATTGATTGACCCCTCTCTCAATATCAATGAATATTTCAACACAATGCAACAATGGTCGCTTTCAATAACTTTTACCCTTTGTTTCTCTTGGTTGTGGGAGATGCATGTCATTGTCTACTTGAATGGAAATGTATAGATGGAAACAATATTGAACTATTTCCATAGGATTTTGGTGGTAACAAGCCTCATCTATTTCATAAGGGTCCTCAATGCATTGAAGCTTACATGATTATGGTTTCTTATTCCCAATTTGATTTGTCTGTGACAACATGAAAGACAATTTGAAATCATTTTTTGCCTTGGATTAAAGATGGTGGGTGCTCTCTTATTGTTACAACCGACAAACTTTTAACAATAATAGGTTTGATAACAATTAATTTTTGATGGAAAATACCAAATTGACTATCGTTATCAATGATATGACAACAAACTTCACCAATTACAAATTTTTAATATAATGTGAATAATAAATAAACAAAATAATCTCATAAACATTATTATAAGAGTCTTTATAAGACTTATAAATAATTAATGAAATTAACTATGAGGAATGAGGACTGACCTACCAATTTTTAAGATCTCTGCTTGGTATCCTTCATTGTCCTTAGATTTTCCATTTGCAAGGTGCTTAACACCAAAATCAATGTCTTCGTATGAGAAAACTCCTTCTACTATAAGGAGCATTTGAATGTTATCAATGAAATCAGGGGATTCATAAATCTTTTTAAGATATGCATTCCAATCTTCCAAAAAATCCTACTATTATCTTTAGTTTTACTAATTAGAATTTGCCTCCAGAATTTCTTAGGAGCTACCTTAGAGAGATGTAAAAGATTTTCCTGCCTTTTATTTATATAGTACAGTTTTTTTGTTTTAATTAGAGCTTTGTATCTATTTATCTTGTCAATTTTTAGAGACTCTTCAATAGCTTTCTTGATATCTCTTCTTGTATTGAAAAGTCATTATCTACAATCTAAGATTTAGAAAAAATCCCTCACACATACTTACAACTCTAATGAGAATCATTAAAGTGTTTACATTTTAAAGTCAAAACTACTTTCCATAATTTTAAACAAAATGTTTCATATATGGCCTACAATCTTCTTTATTTGATAGAGAATCTCAGCTATATATCTAATAGTGGAAAAAAGGCACTCAAATTACACAAGCAACACATGAAAGCATCATTTAAAACAAATAAAATTCACTTGGAAATTATGATTGGACAAAA
>LPNX010612410.1:17498-46335 GCA_001517045.1 Pseudotsuga menziesii
TAATTCGAAAACTTTCTTTTAGTTTGATTGATTGATGATATTAATTAATCAAATTAATAAGGATGTTTGAAGGGGTTCATTTATACATTCAAAACTGCATTTTTAACAACGAAAAAATACAATTTAATCTCATATATAACCAGATCCTTAATTGAAAAAAAGTCCAAAACAAAATGAAAATACCAGTTTTCATAACAAATACTAAAGAGACTTTCCAAATTCTTCATCACACAAACTCATCATATAATAAGATCATAAAACAAAAAAAAGTACTATGGTCTAATGGTAAAAAAAACACCTAATATGATTAGGTCAAATTAGTTTGGCAAGTTTCATAATATCGATATTCTAAGCTTCATACTAGCAATAATTTGAGTCATAGATGACATATTCTGCATATTCAATGGCATCATGGATAATGTAGCGATGTTAAGGAAATGATAGGGTCTCAAAAAAATTGCAAACTAGCAATTGTCATAGGATCCCACATGACTCTCAAAGATTGGGACCCTTACTCTATAGATTAGGTCATGAGAGATCTCTCTAGAAAGTTTGGCTTTCTTCATTATAGTTGTATGCTTATCATTCTCATTCCTTTATTTCCTTTTCTTTGTTCTGGATTTTACATTAAAATATTTAACATAAACCCTTAATTTTCCCTTCTATACTTACCATAATGCACATTTCCCTCCATCCTTCACACTATGCCTTGGCCATTCTTGCATCATAATGAAAATTTGAGGCTTCACTGTGTTTTTTCTTACTCATCTTTGGAACTTTTTCTTTTTGTCCATAGAAGCAGTAAGTTCACATTGTAATTTAATTATATTAGAATGCGTTGAGTATCTGGAAAAAGATAATAGATTTAATTATTAACCAATATAGGGAGAATATTTGAGTCTACTAAGTACTTAGACCTACTTTCGCTTGAATCCAAAATCTAGGCTTAGCTTGAGGCCTTTGTTAATAGAGTCTAGACTTTGTTGTGTTAATTACAACATCTTGAAGACCTTTTTGACAATGCTGGATCTTTTTTATTTGGTGATAGAATTCCTTTTTATCCATGCTTTACCCAAATCAAGTTATGAGACCATAATGTACTATATAAGCTTTCTATTGATAGTCTATAGATTTTGGGTTTCATGATTGAAAATTATGACACGAGGCATGTTTATATTGTAAATTCTTTTGTTACTAAAAATCTTAGAAAACATTAAGGACTTTGGAAAGGATTCTATAGGGAAATAGATGGGACATGTATTATGATATATTCAAATACCTAATAATATAAAATTAATTCAATCGTTCTTTTCTAAATCCATATGGGTAGGTCCTACAACTTGGAAGCTAAAGAAAAAAATAAAACATACAAAAATTAATTTGAAATTTTATGACTGCATATATATCTATATGCACCAACCCATGTTATTAGGGTCAAACCAATGACCAAACTAGTTAACACAAAAAATTAGAGATAAGCCAAAATAAATAAACAAAACCAATTAACTATAAATATATAAAATAAACAAAATTTGATAAAGGAATATATTTTCATATACATCTAAGATTCTAAAATCCAAATTATTAGACAATAAATATGTAAATATTTCTCATAAAAGGTGAACATAGCAAAATATCAATGAATGCAGTATGCACCTAAACCAAAATAAACTAACATTGAGGTTCTAATTGACTTGCATAGTCCAAAATAGTCATTGTATATTCTATAATCAAATCAAACCTATGCATGGTATTCTTTCCATCTTGACTTGACACCCTTAAATGTCAAACATGAATGTTTGTATCCTGTGATGGTGGAAGTTGCAAATCATCCACAATCAATCAAATCATGATGGAAGGGGGCATCATTAAACACATCAAAGGTTTTAGGGTAGTTGTAAGGTTTTAAATTTTATTTTTGGTTTTATGGGGGCAAGAAGGTCCATCAATAAAAACTAGTAAAATCCATTGATTTTGACTGGTTTTATCTTAAACTGTCTGATTTTGATTGTTTTTTTTTAAATATCATACTAGCTTATTTTGATCAATTTATACCAAAACTGATCATTTCCAATTTGGGAGGTATGTTTTGACTAGAGACCCCCAAAACTTGGATATCCTTGAAGTTGAGGCAACCCAAGGCATAGGATAAAGTTAATTTATGGAAACATAAGCTTCCCATTGTTGAAATGTTTTGAATCGTATCATATATGACATATTGTATTTCTGTAATTTGGGCATATATTATATTATGCATTGTATGGACACGGATTTATCTAAAGTAATGGATTTTTTTCATGCAAAGTGGGTATTTATCTTTCAAAGCTAATTTTAGATCAATTTTGATCTCTTAGCACAATTTATATTATATACATCTCATTATCGATATGACAAATTTTGAAAATCTTCATACTCAAATATTGAACTTAAATGGACATTTTTTTATATTTTTGTACTTGTCATGTTTTTGTGGAGTTGAGTCAAACTATTGATTTTTTCGTCTTGTCAAGTAATTTTTCAAACCATGTCTAAATACGTGTTATGTATCCCAAGGTAGTTCGAGGTTATGCATTGTCTTATAAATCTAATTTCCTTTACATATCTAAATGCAATATCTGCCTGACAATTAATGGCTACAATGCATGAGATATGATGTAAAAAACAAGTGATCAACCTAGTGTGATTAGGCCTTTATATGATTTTTAGGGTCTATTTCCTTTTGATACATAGAGACAAACACCTCTAATATAGAAAGGGAAAGAGGGTAGAAAGGTACCTAGCCAAGTCAAGATACAGACAATCATATCTTGTTAGAATCTCATAATGTATGGGCCATCTAAAAAAAGGTGTTTGTTTGTCTTAGTATCTTGTATGTAGAATGGTTGACAAATGTTGTTCTCCTGCAATATATGGTGTCTCCTCAAACCATAGTTGGTGGGAACAAGCCCTCAATTTACCAAGCATAATTTTGAGGCTATGTGATTGACTACTAATTAAGTATATTTCATTATCCAATTGATGGTATCATAGTCATAAAATTTCAGTGAAGCATTGCGCATTGCAAAAATGATGGTTGTTTTGCATGTATATTTACTCAAGGAAGGGGTTTTTATTGCAAATTAGTTGTCAAATTGTAAATTTATACAATTGCGATGAATTCATTTACCAAGCATAATTTTGAGGCTATGTGATTGACTACTAATTAAGTATATTTCATTATCCAATTGATGGCATCATATTCATAAAATTTCAGTGAAGCATTGTGCATTGCAAAAATGATGGTTGTTTTGGATGTATCATTTGGAGAATTGGTGGAAACATTCTGTAACCACTGATATTCAAAGTGCCGTGATGAATGGATATCTCATGTCAAGCATGCAAAGGATTTGTTCAGTAAGGACTCCCAAAGCAAAGGTATGGTCAAAGCATCCATTGTTCAAGGTCTAACTAACGATATCTTAAGCACGATAAATAAAGCTTCCCAAGCAGATGAATATGATGATGGTCCCATATATGATGATCTGGAAGTCTTAATTGAAGAAGATGAGGAACAAAAATATAGGATGAGTCCTCCCTTCCAATATACAGAAAATCCTTATGACATACTAGATCTCTAGAAATATAATGACGAGAATTATGAGGAATATGGTTATTGGACATTTATGGGTCCACCTTTTTATGATTCCTCGAGACCAGGTAGTGTTGTCTCCATATGTTGCAATGAGAAAGAGCATCTTGATGAAGTTACTCAGGAAGAGCCAGAACTTGACACTATTTGGGATGAGGAGCTCTTAGTCACCTCTAGTAGGGATGTTGAAGACATAACTTATGAAATCCTTGTTGAAATATATATAATCATTCCTTCTCCTTATGAGTCTATTAATGAAGAATGTCTCAACCCTTTTGCCACCATAATTGAAGATGGAACAACACCAGACTTTGCAGATAGTTGTTATATACAGATAGGCCATTATGATGAAAAGTTCGAAAATTTCAAATCTTGTATCTCTGGTGATTCTTCCATGATGTCACCATCATACTCATCTTGCAATAGGGAATCATGTCACACATAGGATTCTTTTGCAGATATTTAACATATGATGAGCCTAGGTTATCCCTTTCAGTTGTGCCCCTCAAGAAGCATAGAGGAAGTTGTTTAGTCTGCTCTACCCTACATCGATAAACCCTTAATGACACAACTCAACAAGATCGAGGAAGTTTAGGTTTATAGGTATGACTTTCATCCCTCAATCTCATAATATTTATTGTATATCTTTTCATTTGAAGGTTGAAGGTATGGATTATATTGTTGACAATTTCAAAAGTTCAAATATTATTGGGGTTACTAACATGATTGTGGAAAACATAAGTGATATACATGTATTTACAAAGAAAATATTGATTAAATGTAGAGACAGGTTGCGGCTCACATATGAATATTTGTGAAGTCCAACTCCATGGATATCCTCCCAAGCTCATGATTCATGGGCAAGTTTCAGGAAAATTGTTTTAGAAGATGTGTATGGTGGAGGTGTCCCATACATAAGCCCACTAGAAGAATGGATCAACAAAGCCTGTCAAAGTGATTCTTCTCCATGGCATCGGTTTCAAGTTTTCCAGGTTCTAAAGAAGATCTAGTTTCCTGCACTCATCAAGTTAAGATCCTGGTACAAACTCAACATATCATCAATGAGTTATTGTCTCGGATTACACTAAAGGAAAAAGGTAAGATGACAAGTATTAATTGCTTAATTAAATGGTTACATTGGTGGTATGATTTCACTTAAACTATTTTGGTTACCAAGTTTAGGTTAGGTTAGTTTCATTAGGCATATTTCTGTGTATTGCATTTGGCGTCTTCTCATTATCTAGTTGGTTTTCATTATTCTTAGTTTGTTTCCCTCATTTTGTGAACAAGGCAAGACGAAAGTGTCTTCCTCTAGATGATTTTAATCTCTCGGGAATTTGATATGTGTGTAGGTCTACATGTACCAGTAGATTCACATTTTCTTGAGCACTCCCAGGAAGAGCACTTGTACCGCAATAGGAGCTAGTGTTACATTGCACTTGTACCCAAAGCACCTTCAGGTGTACCCCAGGGAGAGAGGGCCAAATTTTTTGACCAGAAGGGGTGTTATTAAGCGATGGAAGTCATGGTTGGACCCTGTGGTCCTCCTTTAAGGGTACTATGCCTTAATGGCATTGTTGACTACACGTTAAAGAGGTTTTTAACCTCAGGCTTGGTGTCCGGGCCCCCTAAAGGTTGACAACTAGGTATCATAGCTCCATTCCCTTCTTGCGTGCTATGGTGGCCTTTTCTTCATCCATGAGACACTAGCATTCAGTCATGGCCACTTTATACACCCTCTTGGCCCTTCAGTTAGTGGGCGCTTACTCTCCTTGGCCTTCTTTCCTCATAGGAAGTCATCCTCCGTGACAAGTTGTTTTCGTGCTTTGAGGAGGGAGTTGAGGGATTTTGTTGTATTTTAGGGGAGTTGAGGGATTTTACTATAGTTTAGGGGATTTGTTTTCATCCCTCTAGCCTGTTCTAGCCTTTTGTTTGAAGCGATTCACTTATTTGAGCGTGTTTTGGCACCTAGGGATGAAAATACCCTAGGTATCCTACCTTAGTCTATATTTTATTATTATTTTCTTTTAATTTTAAGTTGACATTTAATAATTACAAATTTACTTGTTTTAAGGCATGTCGACCTGGATTTTATTTGTAAAAGTGAGTGTGAGATCATATAAATAGATCTCCTCACTTTCATTTGTAAATCAAAATTTATGGGATAATACACTGTGCACTTGTTTTATCCCGTGATAGGCTTTCTTTGGATGGATGCGCTCCTCTTAAGGAATTTTTCTGGTTAATGTAAGCTATTTTTCTGGTAAATCTTTGGTGAATCTATGCTTTTGGTGATGCTTCGATTTGTTTGATGAACACAATCACAAGGAGGTCAGGCTTCTTACTTGTTTGGATGTTGGTGGATGTGCATGTTTGAGTCTTAGTGGTAGCCTTAGAGCTGCACTTTTCCCTAGGATAGTCCATTACCTTCCTTCTTATCACATTAGCAAACAACAACACATCTCCTTGTGAGGGTGCCCTAGGGTTTTTACTTAGTTTTTCTAGGCTACTTGCTTAACCTAGGACCCTTCCTCAATAGGTTAGCCTTTATCCTTAGAATCCCTAGGTTGGGTAGGGCTTGTGCTAGGGTAGGGTTTCCCTTGGCTCTCACACCATTTTCATTTTCAAAACCTAGTTTCTAGGGTTAGTTCTAGGTTTGTTTTAGGTCTGCAAAATTTATAAAAGCCTCATAAAAATCAAATATTTGGCCTCCCGAAATTTTTGGCTCCTAAAATTTGAATCCCTAAAGTTTTGCGCCCTAAAATCCCCCCCCCCAAATTTCACAGCCTAAATTTTCGGGCCCTAAACTTCTGGGCCCCCCCTAAAATTTTGTGCCCTCCCTAGAAGCTCGGTTGTCCTCATAATTGATCTAGTTATATATAACTATTTTTTTCATAAATACTTGCATGAATGAATGGCACATGTTACTTGTATTGTTGCTTTAGATTATTGTGATAAATTACTTTTGGTTAATATCTGCATATCACTATTACTACTTGTACATGTGGGTTTTAATTACTTAGCAATGATGTAATACATGTATTTTTGCTAATTCCTACATATTGCACTTGTTATTGAC
The DNA here is from genome assembly GCA_001517045.1 of Pseudotsuga menziesii. Classification (NCBI taxonomy): domain Eukaryota; kingdom Viridiplantae; phylum Streptophyta; class Pinopsida; order Pinales; family Pinaceae; genus Pseudotsuga; species Pseudotsuga menziesii. The sequence continues at coordinate 24,206 of LPNX010612410.1, forward strand.
CTATTGGAACAAATTAGCTATGCAATTGGTTTATCCTTGGATGAGTGAACTCGTATTATTCATATCCTCTTCTAGACTCCATGTAGGCACTGATCACTTATTTCACATATACGCAAGACCTTTCGTGCTTTAGTGTCCTTTGCAGGGCCAATATAGGGCTCTCCCCTAGGAGGATAAGTGACTAAGGTGACAGTGGTCACTTGTCCTATATATGCTTACAGTGGCAATATATGACATTTCAACTGGTAACATGGTCTATTTTCTTTTGATACATAGAACCATCCACCTCTAATCTAGAAAGGGAAAGAAGGTAGAAGGGTACCTAGCTAAGTCATGATATAAACAATCATATATTGTTAGAATCTCATAATGTATGGGCCATCTAAAAAAAGGTGTTTGTCTGTCTCAGTCTCCTATATGTAGAACAGTTGACAAATGTTGTTATCCTGCCATATATGGTGTCTCCTCAAACCATAACTAGTGGGAAAAAACCCTCAATTTACCAAGCATAATTTTGAGGCTATTTGATTGAATACTAATTAAGTATATTTCATTATCGAATTGATGGCATCATAGTCATAAACTTTTAGTGAAGAATTCCGCATTGCAAAAATGATGGTTGTTTTGCATGTATATTTACTAAAGGAAGGGGTTGTTATTGCAAAGTAGTTGTAAAATTGTAAATTTACACAATCGTGATGACTTTATTTTCAACCTATATTCTACCTCACATGGAAAAAACTATATTATACCTCATTTATCCCACTGTAATCCTAACAGTGTCTAATATATGCAAACATGGTGTTGTTTATTCCAAATGATGTCCCTTGACCCCAATTGTTATTTTTAGTGCATGGGGCACCCAAGTGCTAGGGAGAAAGGGTTATCATGTGTTGCTAAGGTGATAAGGTGTTCCATGTGTGGTTGTCCATATTTTTACCTTGATTACTTATCACATTGTGTTGTGTGGATATGGCCCGTAAGGTTTGTTGGCTACGGATTTTTACCCCGGATACATAGAGCCAATCACCTTTGAATGGAAAGCAAGAGAGCGTAGTGAGGGACCCATATGAATCTTAATACATATAGTGGTATCTCCCTAGGATCTCATAATATATGGGGCACATGAAATGGATTCCTTATATATATCAGTCTCTTGTAGATGACATAGTTGAGGAATCCGTTATTCTCATGGGATGTGGTGTTGGGTGTCAACTAGTAGTTGGTGGGAATAAACCTACAAGTAGCAAAGGAGAATTTTGAGGTTGTTTGAATGACTATTAAATGAGTATATTGGATGCTCTAATTGATGGTAGAATAATCATAAACCTTCAAAGAAGCATTGCACATTACAAAATGGAAGGTTGTTTTGCATATATCTTTACTATAGTAAGGGGTTGCTACTACAATGCAATTGTGAAATTGTAAATTTAGATAGTTATGATGTTATTTTGCTTAAAACTTCCTTTGTAAAGTTCATGTGATTTTCTTAGCAAAGAAAGTAAAAATGAGTAACATAAGTATGTGAAGTAGTGAAACAATACCTTTTTTTTGTGTGGTCTCTATCTACTTTGTAATTTACTATGTAGAGACTGCTATAGAGTGTCTAGCTAACCTTTTTTAAAGTTGTAGTTATTTTATCTTACTAGTCTCTTTATGAACATTAGTACATTGTGAAAAATATAGGGGGTACGGAACAATTGGATAGGTTGCTAGATGATGAGTGCCTAAAATGAACAATTATGTTGCAGTCAATTGTATACAAAATCAACCAGCTTACTACCACCAGGAAGTCATGGAAATATCTAGTTTGACCAAGGTAAACACTATTTGACAGTTGAATAAAAACAATTTTTATAGCTTTTGTTGCAAGTACTTGTTTCTATTTTATTTGAATTATTCTTATCTTTATCTCTTCTCGCTATTGCAGTTGAATCCAAATTTTGACCCAAAAAACAAGCACCATATTGTTCACACTCTTGATCACTTTGTATTTCAAAGGAATCAATATATTCCATTCCAAATTCTTGGAGCAAATTTGTGAGTCTCTAATGATATTTATAACTCTAAGTATAAGAGGGCTAGGGTTTTTGGCGGGCTATGCCACCGTACAGTGCTGATAGGGGCCTGCCATGGTCGAGCACCTTTCATCATATTGTTTACATGTGTGGTTGGTCTTATGTGGAATTTTGTGAAGGGTCGTGTACACTTTGTTTGAGTTAATGGTTTTTACCTTTCTTCTTTTGGAGCTGCTAGGGTTGTGACTGTTTTACTGTGCATTTTTACTGACGGAAGCAGATAGCATTTAGGGTCTACATCTTGCTTTTCTTGTTTTCCTGGGGAACTGTTGATGGTTACGTCTTGTTCTTAGCATGATAGACGGTGACCTGGGGGTTTCTCCCAGTGAAAAGCTGGAAGAGAAGGATATTTGGAGGCTTCCACGTGGAAAGGCATTGGGAGATGTGGAAGGGATTCCACCTCTCGGGTCTGGTGAAACGGTCTTGGATTACCCTCATTTTTCGCAGACAGAGGCAGTATTCTCCCCTTACGATTTTTTGGTTTTTTCGCATTCGCTGGCAGCACCTCAGGAGGGCAGTCAGTATTTCTCAGGGGAAAACCATCGGGTGGAGTTGTTAGGGGGGCTTGGATGGAATGCGGCGGGGGGTCAAGATGGTTTTGGTATGCCCTCGGTTTCTACTGCAGAGACTCAAGGCGGTTTGGGTTTCACAGAAGGTTTTGAGACTACAGGTTCAAGAGGTGTGGGTCGTTTTGTTCTGCTGGGGAGTGGCTCTGGTGGTGGGCTGGTGGGGGAGAATGTTCAAGGAGAATCGACTGGTATCATTGGGGACTCAGTGAAGGGTGACAACCCTCATTCTGGTGTTGAGAAGGGTAAGGGCTCGGGCCTCAATAGTGGCTCGGATGAACAGGATCCCAGGAGGGGTCTGGTGAAGCGGAATAAGAGGAGATGGATGAAATCGCAGAAGGTGACGGTCAATTACGTCCTGAGGGAGGATATCGGTTGGGAGCAAGTTTTGATAATGTTGAACAGGACTTTGGTGGGCAGGGCCATGGGAAGAAATTTTGCACTCAACATAGTGATTGGGTGGGCGGAAGCAAATTGGTGTGCAGATATTGGGTATGTACCGGAGGTTGTGACCCTCACTCGGGTGGTTTGGTTTCAATTTTTGACAGGAGGAACATGTGCAATGTATTCTAAATTGGAACTGGGACCTGGACCATACTCCACTTCTTCTCAATCCTTGGCATCCACTCTTTGATACTAGTCGTGAAAGGGTTGATTTCGTGCCTCCATGTGTTCGTTTACCGGGACTGTCACTGCACTATTGGTCGGAAGAGCATCTGCGCAATATAGCTAATCTCCTTGGGACCTTCCTTGAAGCTGATATATATTTTTTGGAGACCAAATAGAGGCAGGTGGCATGTATTTTGGTCAATATATAATGTCATGGATGGGTTGGTGGAAGAAATGTGTCTTTGCTTAGGTCCGTGCATGATTAAGCAGTTGTTGGAATATGAAAACGTGCCTTTTCGTTGTCGTAGATGCCATGCTTATGGACATCCTGTAAAGGATTGCAGATTCCCTTTGTGCACTCTTAATGGTCGACGACAACACAAAGGTGAAACAATGGTAGGAGCGGGGGCGGAGGAAGGCTCTAGTATTCTCTCATCACAACCCTCTTCCTCGCTTGACCCGAGAAGTGAACCTGCTACTGAGGAATTGGGAAACATTAGCAAGGAGGAGGAAGCTCTGGTTATTCCATCGATGGTGGTAGATGGCTAATTGGTGGAGGGCCTACAGGTATCATGGAATCCTTTCCCGGGTATTACTTTTCTCCCCCTTTCTTCATCCTTTAATTTTTTCAATGTTAATCTTTCTGGAATGGATTGGGTGGAGGGTTTACGGAAGCTCTCTCTATCTCCCCCCTTGCCTTATTCCTCTTCCTCCCTTCCCATTATATATGTTGATCCCTTCGAGTGTTTACCTCTTTCTCTGGACCCTGGTCCTTTATTACTGTATGATGAACCCTACTTCTCTCCTACAGAGTCCTCAAACTCGGGTTATTTTCTGAGATCCAGTGCCAAGAAAGCCTCAGGTGGGTTGGGGAAGGGCAGACCCTCGGTTAAGGATGGAAGGAGTATAAAATATTCCTGGCTAAGGCATAGTCCAAGGCCAAGAAGGACCTACAAGAAGGGAATAAATTATCTATAGAACGGGCACTTAGAGCTGTGTGAGCCCAGGATAGGCGTCGCCGATGAAGATTATGTATTTTAACAGTTGGGGTCATGCTGGTCCCCATAAAATATCATCTCTCAAACAGGTGGTTACTCTTGTTACAAGAGACGTTGGGTGTTGGTGCTGTTGTTAAAGAAAAGTTGGAGTGTTGGTTCTCGAGGTGGGATTTTGAGACTCTGGATGCTCGAGGGCGTTTTGGTGGGTATGGAGTCAGTTCTTGGGCTCAACTTTCAGGCATTGGATTTAGGAGAATCCTTTACTATTCTCAACATATATGGGCCCTATCTCAATAGGATCCCCTTCTGGGATTCTCTTTTCAATAGCCCACTTTTGGGAGGGGACTCGGTGATCTTGGGAGGAGACCTCAATTTCTCTCTTGGCCACCTGAAAGTCTGGGGCCTCGTGCTCATGCAAAATTTTTGACTGGATACTTCACCAGGATGTTGGTGGAGAAGAATCTGTTGGATATTGAACCTATTAAGATGAAACCGATCTGGAAGAATAAAAGGAGTGGGGAAGGTACGATGGTGAAGAGGATTGATCATTTCCTGGTGGCAGAACAGATAGTGGACAAACACTATCAACTCAGACAGTGGGTGGGGTGTGGCGGTGCATCGGATTATTTTCCAAATTTTTTGGAACTTACGAAAGGACCCGATAAGCCTCCTAGCCCTATCAAGTTCAATAAGATCTATATCAAGGATGAATCTTTCAAAACTTTAATTTTCTCGAGGTGGATCTCCTTCAATCCAGAAATCCCCCGTTCTACTACTTTCCAATTTATTGACAACATCAAATATTTAAAGGGAGCTATCAAGGTGTGGGTTGCGATGAAGAGGCAGCGGGAGGATGTTGAAGTTAAATAGGTGGAAGATGATCTTCTTGTGATCTATGAAGGGGTGGAAGGGGATTTGTTGAATGAAGATTCAAAGGCTGAATTGGCTCGTTTGGAAGGAAAAATATTTTCTCTCTTGTTGGAAAAGGAGCAAACTTGGAGGCTGAAGAGTAGGGCGACTTGGCTAGAATGTGGGGATGGTAACACAAAGTTTTTTCATGGTTTTTCTAATGGTAGGAAGGAAGAAAATACTATCTAGAGCTTGAATGATGATAGGGGCACTGAGCGAACTTCCTTCGTGGAGATGGTGCAAATTGGAGTTGAGCACTTCCAAAACTTGTTTGTTGCGCCCCCACGGGCATCCATTACTGAAGTTATTAGGGTAGCTCAGTTATTTTCAAGGTTTGTTGAAGAGGAGGATAACAGGATGCTGATGGAACAAGTGACTGAAGGGGAATTGAAGGAAGTTCTTCATAGTTTCCAGAAAGACAAAAGCGTTAGGCCAGATGGGTGGCCGATTGAATTCTTTTTGGTGCTTTTTGAATTGTTGGGCTTTGATTTGTTGAAGGTAGTGGAGGATACCAGGGTCTCTGGAAGGATCCCTACTAGATTTAACTCAACCTTCATTGCTCTGATACCTAATGACAATCCCAATTCCTTGGGGGATTTTTGTCCCATTTCTTTATGTAACTATATTTACAAGGTGGTGTCAAGGGTTATTGCTAAAAGACTTAAGGTTGTCCTTTCGACACACATCACTACGAAAAATGTTGGGTTCGTGGAAGACAAGAAAATTCATGAAGCCATTGGGGTTGCTCAGGAAGGTCTCCACTGTATGAGAACTCTAAAACTCAAAGGGGAGGTTTTGAAGATAGACATCTCCAAGGCCTATGATAAAGTAAGTTGGTTGTATATCCATATGCTTCTGACCCATCTGGGTTTTGGGATAGGTTTTATCAGATGGCTTATGAGCTGCATTACTACTATATCTTTTGTTGTTTTGATTAATGGGGAGGCCTCCCCTTTTTTTCATGCTGGTAGAGGGCTTCGTTAGGGTTACCCTTTGTCTCCTCTTTTATTCCTACTGGTTACTGAGAGATTGAGCAGGCCTTTAAGGGAGGCCAAACATTAAGGAATTTTGAATGGGGTTATAATTTCTCAAAACTTATCCATCACCCACCTTCTCTTTGTGGATGATGTGTTAATTTTTTGCTTTGGTTCTGTGAGGGATTCCTGTACCCTCAGGGGGATTTTGGATCTGTTCTCTAAAGCCACTAGGATGGAAGTTAATGCTGGAAAGTATACCCTCACCATACATGTACTTAGGGTTGAGGAGAGATTGGAAATTAACAAACTTTTTCCTTTTTGTCCTGTTGGTTTGCACTCAGGTTTAAAATATCTGGGTTTTCACCTAAAACCTAATAAGTATCTTAAGTCGGATTGGAAGTGGCTACTGGAAAAATTGGAAAAGCGGCTAAGAGTTTGGAGTCATAAGTGGCTCTCCCGCATGGGTAGACTGGTACTGGTTAAGTCAGTATTAGAGACTATTTCGGTTTATTGGATGTCACTTTCTTGGATTCCTAAAGGCATTCTGGAATCTGCTCGTCGGACATGTTTCAGATTCCTTTGGAGTGGGAAGAAGGAAGATCAGGTTGCTCCTTGAGTCGGTTGGAAAGTGATTGTTGTTCCTAAAGGGATGGGTGGTTGGGCCTAAAAAATATCTTCCTATTTGCAAAGGCCCTAGCTGCAAAAGGTGGTTGGAGGATTTTTTCAACCGACAATATTTGGACCTAGGTGATGGTACATAAATATATATGGCCTAATTCTATCGAAGACTGGATTAGGATCCCTGAGAAGACTCATGGGGGGGGATCGGTGATCTGGAAGGCGTTGGTACAATCTTTTTCTATCTTGGAATCAAATCTGGTTTGGCATATTGGTAATGGTAAGAAATTGAAATTTGGTTTGGATCCCTAGTTGGGTTGTGGTCAACAACACATACTTCTAGGAAGTACTATTGATGAGCTCAGGCTAAGGGGGATTTTCTATCTTTACTAGTTGGTCGATCCGAACCGTAGAAGACTGGGGACTCGGCTCTGGAGAAGGGATACTTTTTTTGGTCTGGAAGATCATGATGAGGGGGCCTTGGAAATCTACTTGAGGGAATTAAGCAGGGCCCATATTCGGCTTAATGAGGAAGAGGATGAACTTGTTTGGGATGTGGATCCTCGAGGGTTCTATACTCCCAAGGTGGGCTACATTTCGCTAAGTGCTGACGAAATGCAAGTGCAAGAGGAGTGGTGGTGGAAGAAGATGTGGAAACTAAATTGCCCTCCAAAAACTTGTCTCTTTATGTGGTGTGTTTTAGAAAACAAGGCCCCTACATGGGATAATTTACAAAAAAGAAGTTTCCAGGGTCCTGGTTGGTTTGTTCTGTGCAAATCAGCTTTGGAGACGTGCACACATCTTTTTCTTCATTTCCCTTATTTGAAAGCGGTGTGGTTGGAATGTTCGAGATTTGTGGGCTTTCCCTATTGGTGGGAAGGTTTATCGATGGGGCAGGCTTGGGAGGCCTGGTGGGCGTCTATAGCTCATAAAAAGTATAAACCTCTACCTCTCTTGGTGATCTGGGGTTGTTGGCTGGCCCGTAATTCTATTATTTTCAAGAGAATATTTGCACGCCCGGAATCACAAGTGTTTTGAGTATTGGCATATGCACTTCCTTTCCACATCATGTCAAGGCTGCGAATCAACGAGTGGTTTTGTAGTTGGAGATTGATAAGGAAAATATGTGGGGGTTCTTTGATGGGGAGGCTCAAAATGAACTGTGTGGGGGAGGAGCTATCCTTTATTTGTCTGACTCACATTTTTTTGAGCTTACCTTTGGTCTGGGGGAGGGTTCAAACAATTTTGTTGAACTTATGAGCCTCAAATTTCTCCTTATTTTTGATGTTGAACATGGGTGTAGAAGTATTAATTTTTTGGTGAGTCAATGAATGTGATTAGTTGGATTAGGGGATTCCAAGAGTGCAGGAATATTAGGCTTGCCGATTTATTATCTACTATCCGAGAGGTTCTTCATGGTTTTGACACTTTTTCCTGCCGGCATGTTTACAGGGAAAATAACCAAAAGGCAGACCAAACCTCAAAGGAGAGGCTGCAAATGGCCTTGGGGACCTAAAAAGTGAAGGAGTTCAGGGAGGGCCTAACTCAAGAATACTACCATAGGCCCATTCATCAGCTGATCAGCACTGTTTGCATATAGTTCCTTTTTTATTTTTTGATACTCTCGGGATTATGATACTCTATTTTTTTTCAGTCACTCTGCTAAATACTCTGAAAACAAATGTCTGCTCGGATAACACTTTATTTTTTGAAAAAATTGATGTAAACAGTGAAAGTTTTGAATAGCTCTTACAGAAGTATGAAAGTAAGCTTGGAAGCCTCATCAATGTTCCTTTGTTGAACATCAATTCACATATATGTGAATATACATAATGTAATTTTGTTCTCAGTTGATAAAATAAAACTACGTTTTTTTTTTTCGAGGAAAATAAACTCTAAATATTATAATAATATTTTTTTAATTAAATATGTACAAACTTCCAAGCACTAAGAAATCATGAAATTGTATAGGACACTACATACTTTTGATGTTGGATATCCTAATGATTTTTCAAAGTTGTTTTTTATTGAAAATTAAATATAAATTATTTGAGTTTATTCTCAATCAATTCTTATTTACTTAGTAATAATCAAAATTTTCATAGTAATTTATTCATGCAGGTTTGAGCTACTCAAACTCAATTAGTATAGAAAAATATCTTTGAAATTGTTAAAGCCATTTGTAAAGGTGGCATTTGACTTATTATTTTTTCCCATAACTTTTTATTAAAAAGTTTATTATAGTTTCTCCTTGTATTAATGCTATTTTATATTATTGTGTTACCTACTGCATATTTGAAATAAGTATTACTTATTATCTTAGATATTCTTTGTTTGTGAGGGTCATTAAATTACAAATACAATATTATTTATTTAAATTAGAATATATACCAATATTTAAGTTTTCACATTCATCTATGTGAGGTTGTTTCATTTTGATGCTTCGTTCATCTTAGAAGATGCAAAAATTTTATATTTAAATAAATATTCCTTATTATCTTTTGCATATGTTATGTTTTGTGAACGTCATTAAATGGCATATACAACATTATTTTAATTGAAAATTTTGTCAAAATCATCAAATCACATATAAAACATTATTTTAATTGAGATATATAATATTAATTAAAATTCTTATATTCATATATTTTGGTTGTCTTTCATATCTTAGATGCTTTGCTTACTTTGTAAGATGCAAGAGTTTTGTATTTGAAATGTGTATTCTTTATTATTTCTCTAAAATATTTTGTATTTTGTTAAGGCCATCAAATGACATTATTAATTAGGGTATATAACATTAATTAATTCTCATGATCAATTATTTTGTTTATTTCTTTCAGGTCGTAGATGCTTTTCTTGTCTTGAGAGATACTATAATTCTACATTATGCTTTAAAACTTGAAAATATTTTTATAATTTATTGTTCTTATATGTATGCTATAAATTATTTTTCCTTATATGGTTTGTTAAAATGAAAGGTTAGACAATGCAATTTGCAATCCACAACTTAAATGATTGTTTTTTTTGTTTGAAGAATTAGATAGTTTTTGTCTTTTCCATAATAGGATGGTTTTGGTGTTTATCAAAGCATATACATTTTTATAGATCTCGAGAAGATTTTATTGGGCATTTTGCAACTTTTCTTCATAAAGTTAATTAATTTTTTTTCTTTTGATCTTGATGCAGTGGTACAATAATATCACAAATTCAAGGGATCATACTCACTTAACTCAAATCCCAATCTTCCAAACTGACTTTCTACTTTACTCCATTCCTCTAAGTTCAGGGATCTAGTCTTGAGTGAGGGGAGACCATTTTTGACTTACCATTTTAATATATGGTCCATGATATAGGAGTTTGTCGCATAAATATATTTCTTTGCTAAAAATATTTAAAATTTTAATGTGATTGTTTGTCTTCTTTGCAAATGTATTCAAGAAATATATTCCTATTTTTTCAAGAAAAATAGCATTTATTTGATAATGGATTTGTTCTCTTTTATTTCTATTTGTATATTAAGGGAAGGACAATAAAATTTGGGCAATTAACAACTTTTTCCTTGAAAAGTATGTCAATATATCAAATTTTTATAATCTCGAAAACAATGATGCGTGCAATAATGCGTGCATATTTATTTCAACAAAATCATTCATGTGAAATTATAGATTGTTAGTAAATGGTTCAATGCATTCTTTTTGGGGGGCATAACAAGTGATAGTTTCCTTGTACTACTTAATGAATTAAATGTCTTCACAAAAAAAAGTTGTGAAGACTTTTTTAATCATAATATTGGACTCTAAATTAAATATTTGATATTACAATCATAAATTTTATTATTTTAACTCTATATAAATTAAACCTTATATGGTGACATTTTATAATTAACATTGATGCACATGAAAAGTGAATCAATTTTTATATTTAAAAGTGGCCACAAAGGCTCTTAATGACTTAAAATGGTATAAACCTTGTAACTAAAGATAGTAAAGACGTGGATGAAGTCTAGCATTGGAATATTTCACTAAAATGGAATTTTTGGTCTACGACTATGTTTTTCCTTGCTCTACAACTAGGGTTTTTGTTGTTTTCTCCTTTGTCTTCAATGGCTTCCCCTTCAGGGTCGGGGTTTTGTCCCTCGATGAGTGCATGAAAAGGGATATTTCTATCGTGGTCGAAGCTTCCCCTAAGTCAACCTCTGATTCGAACCCCCATTTTGTTAAGCTTGCGGGGGCTCTCTAAGTCAAGCTCTCCTTTGCCTCCTCGAAAAGTATAATCATAGCTTTAACAGAGAAGGGTCTAGTGGGATGCTTGTTTTGGATACTTACCACATTCACCTCTAGATGGTGTTTATGGATAGCAAGGGGGAATGAGGGAAGACACCACATGTTAAGTAGTAAGAGCTAAAAAGTTCATTTATAAAATTAGGTAGGTCCATTTACAAGTGTAGGAGGCATTGAAGAAGACACAGGAAAATTGCAAGGCAAGACATGACCAACACAGGTTTTAGAAAACATTTAAGGTGGGAGACAAAGTATGATTACACTTGAACAAGGAAATACTATAGGGTCCTTGTAAGAATACCAAGGCTCTGAGGTATGGTCCTTTTGAGGTATTGGAGAAGGTGGGAGATACTGTCTACATACTCAATCTACCCTCATACATGTACATTTACTCTATAGTGAATGTCAAAAATCTAAAACTCTATGAACCTTCCATGTTGGATTAGGAACTGGAGCAGGTATTACCTCATGTAGAGGAATTAGCACCAGAGGCTCAAGTAGAGTTAGTAGAAGACAAGTTTTTGTAGAAGAAGTCCAAAACTACTAAGCATGGACAATATGAACTCTGAAAGGTGGGGTTGAAAGGACAACTTCGAGGTAAGGCTAAATGGTACTCCAATGAGACAGTAGAGGAAAAATTTCTTCGACTCATTTAGTAAAATATTTTGGGGACCAAAAGCCTCCCAAAAAGGGGAGTTGTGATCCGAAATTGATCAATATATATATTTTTTCACCTACTTGGAGCTTTTGGGGTCAAAATATTGGGTGAATTGGCTTGTAGGGCCCATTTTATGGGCAAGTCTCATTTTTGCAGATTTGGGGTCTAAAACCTTTTGGGGCTTATTTGAGGGCCTAAATGATGTTTTTGGGGGTCAAAATTTCATTTCTCGTGCCATGGTGATTATACACTCCTAGACCTTTCTGACAATCCAAAAATCGCCTCAAACGATGTCTATATGCAAAAGTTATGGCTCTCGCAAGTTGAGCTCTCCAATTAGCCAACATGGTACCAAGTGGATTCCAGGCCAACTCTCATTTCTCACACATGTGGAGCTAGTCCCTTGTGGACCTTCAAGAACAATCTGGAATGACCCAAACCCTAACCATAATCGGGAGTTGGGGCATGCAAAAACCCTAAATCTGAGACTAAACGACTATTGGGATGTGTTAAATATTGGGTCGCTAAAAGAGAAGGGGGTTTCCATTATTTTGATGCATTGTTATATTGTTCCATAGTTGAGCAATAACACAGGAATAAATGTTAGAGTAGAACATCGGAGATAGAAGATATTGTAGTAGCCATTCTGGTCACAGAGTCATAGGTAATGCCATAGAGAGTATCGTTTCCTTTGTATTTGCAATTTGACATATATATAGCAACGCATAGTCCTCATTTGTGGTTGGGTTTTTCCCCATGGTGCATTTTCCTAGGGTAAATCTTATGTTATTGTGATTTTCTCTAGTTATTATTTTTTAAGTTCTTGTTATTTTGCATTCAATAAAAGTAAACTAATAAAATAAGAACTAAGTTGTAAGATTTGTTGCGACAAACTGTTATAGTGGAATATCCATGATAGTTTGGAGATCAAGTCGGGATGGAGATGTGCATTGTCCATCACCTTTAAATAGTATGAGAAACCACCAAGGCGGCAATTATTGGTTATCTCCCATAATATCATATAACAATGGATTGCACCCATCACTATAATATTTTTTCACTGCCCTAGGCTTCCATTGGTGATGGTCACTCCTCATTGTTGTAGGCTATTGTTTCACTACACTCGAATTTCAGTAGCAATAGTGGGAATGCTCATTGCTATGTCTTTTTGGAGTAGTCTAAACATGATATGATTTGGGCTTTTTTGAACTATCATCATCGATAACCGACTCTACAATATTTGATCAAATTGCAATTTTTCATCGTTAAAATGCATGGATTCAACATCCTCAAATATCCCTATTGCTCCCCATTTGTGCATCTCAATAGCTTATGTATGAAATTCCAACAACTCTTTTGAATTTTTGGCTAGATTTTGAACAAAAATGATTGGAAACATGTGATTTGAAAAGGTACAAATCGTAGCATGTTTAGATCACTGCTATCTTTTCTTTGGAGATGGCCAACATGTGTTGTTGGATCTCCTCAACGAAATGTATTAATGACCACTTCCAATAACTATCACCCTTTGTTTCTTTTGACTAGAGAGATGCATGTCAACGTTTGTTCAAAGGGCAATGTATAGATGGAAACAATGTCGAACCGTTGCCATAGGATTTTGGTGGTAACTAGCCTCAATTGTTTCATAAAGATCATCAATGCATTGAAGCTTCCACAATGATGGTTTCCTATCGTCAACTTGATTTTTTTGTGATGTAATGAAAAACAATCTAAATCATTATTCCCTTGGATTAAAGGTGGTGGGTGCTCTCTTATTGTCACAACCCACAGACTTTTAGCAATAAAAGGTTTGATAACAATGAATTCTTAATAGATGTTAAATTTCACTAATTATAATAAATCCCAATAAATATCCCAAACAAAAAAAATACCATTTCTCATAACAAATACTAAAAGACTCACCAAAATCTTCATCACACAAACTCACCATAAAATAAGGTTATAAAACACACCAAATTCTTCATCACGTAGCACTAAAATCAAACCATATGATAAGATAACAAAACAGAAATGTATATGACTAGGACTATGGCCTAATGGTAAAAAGCACCTAAGATGACCCTAATATGATTAGGTCAAAGTAGTTTGACAAGTTCCATAGTACCAATATTCTATGCCTTGCTTTCTGTCCTTTGATTTATATCCCTCATAGGTGCTGATTTAGATAACCAAGAAGAAGCCTATTCACTTCATCTGGAAACTGTTCCTGAACAAAATGGCTCCCCTCTGGTAAGAATTTGATCTCCAGATTGGGCACGCTAGACTTGAGCATCTCACTGTTTATATAAGACTCCACTCCTGGAAATTTCAGAAAATAATCCTTGGCACCCATGATCAGAAGGCAAGGAGCTTCAATAGTGTGGTCCCTGAACTGGGCCAATCTTCCTGGATCCCTGTAAATTACAAGTCCAACCCGAAGATCTTAATTTTGCATATCTGCAAGTAATTTATGGTGATTTAGAATGCAATATAGGTTTACCTTTTGAGGCAAAGGTATGGCATTTGCATAGGGAATACAAACCCAGATTTCTCATACAGACTTGAGTACATCTGAAGGTCATCCTCAGTGAACCAAGGTGGCAATGGTGTGGAAGGATCATACAGATCCATTACCTCCTTACCATCATCTGCCACGGGCATTTCACTTTTGGAGAAGAGCGTGTATATATTCCTTACCACTGTCTTTTCATCAAAACGCCCAAGATCTGCTAAGCCTCTTCCGGGCTCCTACAATAATGAATTCAAAGGAGACAACCAGAAAATTCTATACAGTAAGGGCTGCTCTCAATATTCAAAGAAGAAACCAGACTCTGATACGAATTTAAATGCATATTTGAGGCACAGAGAGTGGAGAAAAAGCACCTGCCAATGTCTAACATAGAGGCCTTTAGGAGCTGAGTCCCAGTTGCCCAGTTCACCAGGTTTCAGGTAAGGTACACCCATTGTTACAATTCCTTTCACTCGATCTGGATGACAGAGATAAAAATAATATGCAATCACTGCTCCAAAATCCTTCCCCACAACAAACACCTGCTTTTTGAAACATAGTTTGAGATATTTGAGTTACAAAATATAGACACAAAGCTTCCAAATAATATAATTGCGGAATCATAGAGCCATCTTATCCACAGATTTGTTAAGCACAGAGAAACCTTAAACAGGGATCAAAAGATGAAATAAATCCATGTCAATTAGTAAGTACAGGATACATTGTTTCATTGTTACATGTTTGTGAAAAATATTTTGTAAAAATTAAACCCACCAAATTGGTATATGAAATTTTCTAAGGAACCTCTTTCATGCAGTTCTTTCTTCCAGCAATTTAACTCTTAAAATCTATGAAAATGTACCTACCTTATTTCTGATCCATAAAATTATACATACCTTATCTATAATCTAAATTAAGCCAACCATCTAAATTATTAAACAAAACAGAAAAGATATTAAAAACAAAACTGAATGCGCAAAAACACAGTGGTTTTTAAATCACAATATATGGAAAAAAAGTGTTACAGTGGACATTTCTCCAATGGGAAAGTATAGCTTCTCTGGATTTCATTAGAAGGCCAACAATAAATTACTTACTTTGTCAATACCCAAGGCATCAAGTAGGCCAACCATGTCTTGAACAAGGTCATAATATGCAGCTTTCTCTGGTTCAGAGGGCTGATCAGAGAGTCCATAGCCTCTAAAGTCGGGAGCAATTGCATGAAACCCTGCTTCTGCAAGTGCCATCATCTGATAACGCCATGAATACCATATCTCTGGAAATCCATGTAGCAACAGCACAGTCGGACCTGTACGACATTATAATAATTTGTTCTAATTCAAAATGGAAAAAATACTAGCATAAACCCCCTGATTCAATCTGAATTTAAAAAATTAAGACTATCTAGTTGTGAATCTCTTCATCTTTATTGATTCAGAGTTTAAAATCACATTCCAGGAAAACAGATGCATACATCTCTCCCACTTTCACTGAAAAGCACCTCGCTGAACCTGTGAGGGCAACAGAGAAAATATTGAAAAGCGATTTGTTTGGGATGGAATTAGTACCTGATCCAATCTCTGCAACATGTAAATTGAGCTCTCCAACATTGACTTGCTTGTGTTGTATTTTGTCCATTGCCGATGGATAGATAGGTATTACATGATGCTAATCAAGAATAATATAGCTGGAGGAGAACAGCTGAAGAACAATATCTCTTTGCATTACCTTCAATGCATATGAGATAACGTGACAAAAATATATGAGAACAGCATGAGATCACGTGACGACTATGCAGTAAATGTTCATCGAAATCATCCGAAGACTTTTCAGTGACAATCTCCAGCTTAATGCACACCAAGATGCGTAGTTTTTCACCTAATACTGCTAACAATCTCCGTAGAAGTCATTTTATTTTTATTTTTTCATAACTCTATATTTTTAGGCTGGAGAGTATTATGGACAATGTGGTAGGAGGGTTGGATCCTGGGTGGGAACGGTCTAACAGACCGCTTCTGTCAGCACTTTTGTATAGCACCCAAATATATATACACCTTTTTACTATTAGAGATTTACATATTAAAAATATGATTTTAATCACTAAATTTAGTCAAGTCATATTCTTAATTAAACTTTATTTTAAAAAAATAAAAATCTAAACTTTTTATATTTTTATATACCAGCCTAGATCCAAATCCTAGGCTCTATCAAGCGCCGAGAGGGATCAAATCTCCCGAGAAGCAAACCTCCTTTAGTGCAATATCCGAGAAGAGGTTTGCACCTTGGGAGATTTGATCTCTCTCGGCGCTTGATAGAGCCTAGGATTTGGATTTAGGCTGGGCAATGACACAAAAGTGGAGTTTGATCAACATTGTAAGGAACATGTTAACTTGAAAACATAGATATAATTATGAGGACTATGTCAATGTATGATATTCCTATCAACTACTATCTTGGCGATTGATACTAACTATGAGGATGATCTCGAGTATGATATTCCTATCAATGATGAGTGAGGAGCAGCTAATTCAACTCAATTGCAACTCTCACATGGTGCTTGTTAGTACTGACAACCCACTTGTGTGTGTTAGTGGATCTGCTCAGTAAGTGGATAGCATTGCATTGCATCTAGTTTCTCTCAATGCAGTTCAAAATTCTCTTACATCCAAGAGCACAGGATCCACAAAATAGGAAGAGTAAAATGGATATCAGCGCCAAGAAAGAGATCAAGAACTTTGTTGTATTATCCATCGTGTCTGAACTTCAAAATTCATAAATAGTAACTTCGATTGCCGCCAGCTTAAGAGAAGCCAATGCCTATTCGAAGACTTCGTGTATTAGAACTTCATTCATTCAACAGTAGCTTTCGTGGCTACCTGCTTAAGAGCTACAGATGTCTATTTGAAGACTTTCGATTTGGCACCCTTTATTAAAAATTATTTATGTATTTCTATAAAAAAAAATTAATTCATAAAATAAAATAAAAATATAAAATATATATGAATTTTTTCTTATAATATAATTTTTTCTTAATAAATAATACATTCAAGTTTAAAATAAATGTATTCATTTGATATACAATAATGATAACACCGGGGAATCGGGGATGAAATATGACTATTTTACTTTTGCAGCACATGAAGATAATAACAAGGATCCTGTAAAAAGCTTTGAGAAGTTACAAAATCAAAATTATATTTCTAGTATATTAAAATAAATGAAAGCTTTGAGAAGTTTTGAACAACCGTAATGAAAATCTTCCATTACCTGTTACTCTGTAACAATGATTGAACGAAAATATAAACCAAAACATAGACTTGAGCAGCACAACCGTTTATCTCGCAGCTGATGAACGGCCATAGGTAGCCACTCAATATTACTCTGTAACAATGATTGAACGAAAATATAAACCAAAACATAGACTTGAGCAGCACAACCGTTTATCTCGCAGCTGATGAACGGCCATAGGTAGCCACTCAATAGCAGAAATTAATAGCTGCTGTTGATTTTCCCAGCAGTCAGTTCAGTTCAGATTTGAACGTATGCATTTCATCTCTTAAAACTGCAGCAGCAGCACTCAACCTTGAAAATATATCACATCTTAGTAGCGAATATACAAAATACTCATGAAGATATACATATGCATATATGTATGCAGGAATCAAATTACAGTTGAAGTAGTAGAAGTGTTGGCACTGCGGGGAAGGGGAGTGGCCCATTTCTTCTTGAAGGAGCCAGGGAAGTAACAGGGGCTTTCTTCATCGATTGGCGCTCTGCTCATCCAACTAAAATTACCATTATTATTATTCACGTTGCCACTCCGTGGGATACCGAAGGCCATGCCGATGCTGTTACTGATCGCTTTTGCACTAATCGCCATGAGCTCCTCGTCATGATCATTTACAAAATCTTGATCATCATTTGAATGTGATTTACTCTCCGTCATTTTGATAAGCCGGTGCAGATTCTCCTCTTTGCATCTTTTGCTGCTGCCGCTGCCGGTGTTAGATGAATTTGCGGGAAGTGAACCCTGGTGAGTCTGGCTGCCCGATTTCGGCAAAAAAGAAAAAGAAAAAGAAAAAAACCATTAAGATCTTGTAGAAATTTTAGGTTAGATATTTTGTTGTTCTATGGTTGTTTTTGTGTTTCAAGTACCTCTAGACTTTTATTAATTACTCCTGACTTAATTGTCAACTTGACAATTGTTAATATGACAAGTGATTTATCATAAATGTTACTGTATTTAAAAAGAAAAACAAAAAAAAACATTAAGATTTTGTAGAAATTTTAGGGTAAATATTTTGTTGTTCAATGGTTGGTTTTGTGTTTCAAGTACCTCTAGACTTCTATTAATTATTCTTGACTTAATTGTTAACTTGGCAATTGTTAATATGACAAGTGATTTACCATAAATATTACTATTTTTAAAAAGAAAAGAAAAAAACCATTAAAATTTTGTAGATATTTTAGAATCTAGATATTTTGTTGTTCAATAGTTGGTTTTTGTGTTTGAAGTATCATTTCTATTAATTACTCTTGTTTCTAAAAATCATTTTATATTCTTACTCGTTTCTATAGCTCATTATTCTAATAATTTTTCATCAAAATATCATGTTGTCACCTTGTGATTTTTGTTTCAAGTGGCATTATTTCTTTGAATTATAGTTATAAATCAATTCACATTTATTTGTGATTTTTGTTTCCAAGTGATATTATTTGTTATAAATCAATTCACATTTCTTGAATAATAGTTATAAATCAAGTCACATTTGGAACTAAGAAACATTATAACTGTCCTCACTGTCTATTTGAATAATATTTATGAGTCAATTATAGGGGTCCTTACTGCCCATTGTCAATTTGATAATTGACAAGTGACCTGCGATACATTTGACCATCATTAATTAAAAAAGAATAAAATACTTCTTCTCCTGATTATCTCTGATTATCTCTTCACTATGGACTCCATTTGCAGATAACAGCAGAGACCATTTCGACATTTATTCTCGTTTTTGTAACATGCGGTTCCTCGATAATGAATCACGCCAGAGAGCCTTTAATTTCAGAGCTTGGGGGTTCTTTGGCTTCTGGTCTGATAGTGACAGTCATGATATATTCAGTTGGTCAAATTTCTGGAGCTCATATGAATCCTGCAGTTACCATTGCATTTGCAACAGTAAGGCATTTTCCATGGAAGCAGGTGACTATAATGTTCTCCCAACCTCAGTAAATCCTTTGTTCTTGATTCAAGTAATTGGAATACACAGATACTTAGAATAGTATCTGAAAGTTGATGAAAATGATGTGCAGGTACCTGTTTACATTGCAGCTCAATTAGGCGGGTCAATAACAGCTTGTTTTGCACTCCGTGTTATGTTTAACGCTGTATCAAACACAGGTATTACTATTCCTTCAGGAACAGCGCTGCAGGCCTTGGCGATGGTGTTAAATCATTAAAAAAATAGGGAGCAAACAAGAATGGAAATATAACTGGCAGAAAAGGCTCACAAATTTGCTCCATTAATCAATAGTACACAATGGTACATATAGTACATAATGTATAACTGACCTCTAACGGTATGACCGTTATGATAGATAACGAACTTAGATTAGAGCTTTCAACATCCCCTCTTAATCTTAAGTTCGGTATTGCCTGAAAAACTGCCTACTTGACAATCAAATGTGTCAAGCAAATTGAGAGAGTAAAACTCAAAAAGCTCAGCTACTAATGGCTGAAAATCTCTCTGACACAAAAATCTAGTAGAAGTAGTAAGACTTCTACTAAGTTGCATGGTTTCGAGTTGACCAAAAACTAATGGTTTTAAGTTGACCATAAAACTATCAAAGATATCAAGAGGTGGTTTTGGGATGACCACTAACCAAGAGGTGGTTTTAGGATTACCATTAACCATATCAACTAGAAGCTCTAATGCCTTTTGTTGATCACAAAAATTGTATCAAGATCCATGAAAAGTAGACTCTCATGTGTTCTACTTAATTGATCGTTCTTGAAACTTTTAACTTTCACTCTTTCTTTATGGGTGTTGGGTTCAACCAAAAATGCACCCAATTACAATCATTTTTCAATTCAACAATATTTAGTACTCACTAAATGAATAATAGTAAGCACCACAAAACTTGCAGAAACACAGAATGCAAGGATAACAATCTGAACAGGTACAAGTTCAGAAAATAGGTGTTTGAATTGTTTTTTTTTTAATTCTGAATGCTGAAAACTCTGCTTTAATTTCTCTACATATTAAAATTTCAGTGGCTTCAATCACATTCCAATCTTAAATTATTTAGGCTTCAATTCAATGAAGCATCATACTTCCTCTGCAGAGTCACCAACGGCTACACTCCTTTAGCAGCTCTCCACATGAAAGTGACTGGATGTCTGCTACAATCATACATGATCTCTTGTTTGAATTAACAACACAACTAGGGGATATTTCCCTTGATGTATGGCAGAATTTCTTGAAGTGCTATCGGCTCCTTCATTCAAAAGCTAGCTTCTTATCAGTTGCACAACTTCAAAACGAAGCCAACAGTTAGCAATCTATCCAACTATATCACGATTTCAGGTCTGATAAGTCTGATAAATATGCTCAAACTCTTCACTCACAAATTCCCTGGCGACAAGTCATATGGCCGCATCTCAGTTAATGAAACCACAATTAGTTTCGAGGTTCAAACTTATATCTCTCAATATATGCATTGAACATCTCAGTGATTGGTTTGGCAATTAATAAAAACAAAGGAATAATACATTCTTGTTGTATTTAGCGCCCTCTATCCTTTGACCTTAAATGGCATACACTCAATAAAATAGAATATACAGAACCTAAGAAGAACATGTATGGTGTTCAAGTCCATAATCTTCTTAATATATTCAAGACAATCTATAACATTTCTTCACTCATAACATTTTTCAACCGTACTCTTCACCTGATTTGCACAACTTATCGGTGTTCTTCTTCATGGATTGAAAAGCATCAATCTTATAAGTCAAGACTTTTGTCTCTTATTCAACTATTTTGAGATGTAGATTCTCACAGTTTTGATGGCTTCATCAAATCTTTAAAAAAAACAAGAGAGCGCAAACCAAATGGAAATACGAGCCATCTCTGACTTTGACTTTCATTCATACAGGAAACTTTTCTTTATTCCATATGAATTGTTCAGCGGCGATCATGGACATTCAACACTGCTCCATATATTCAAAACGCAGTAAATCTTTTATCTTTAACTCATATCACAGCCCTTTGGATCATTCATGCTCTGATACCACTGTTAAATCATTAAAAAAATAGGGAGCAAATAAGAATGAAAATATAACTGGCAGAAAAGGTTCACAAATTTGCTCCATTAATCAATAGTACACAATGGTACATATAGTACATAATGTATAACTGACCTCTAACGGTATGACCGTTATGATAGATAACGAACTTAGATTAGAGCTTTCAACAGATGGAAGTTGTGGTATCCTTCGTGCTCATGTTCGTTACGTCAGCAGTTGCAACCGATACCCGTGCGGTAATTTCTATCCTCAACGACTTTAGGATAAGCGACGTGCAACTCCTCTGCTCTCTGTTTAGCGTTGGAATTTTTTTGAAAACTTCAGAATTCCAGGTGTTTTCAATCTGTCAGAATTGGGGATTGGGAAAAACATAGCACTTTCATAGAATTGGGGATTAAATAGGATAATAGTAAATTTATATTTCAGGTCGCACCCACAAACCTACTGAATCTGATAATGTTTGGCTGAACATCGTAGACTATAGATGAGTGGCCGTCATTGCGTCTAGGTATATTCTGCAACTGTTGGGCAACACATTTCACGTTATATAACTCTGCTTCTTCCCATTGCCTGTTTCACTTCTCAGCTCTTATTGCAGTCCCTCGTTGTATACTTATGATCCGTT
>LPNX010612410.1:60966-201518 GCA_001517045.1 Pseudotsuga menziesii
TAAGAGCAAGGATATGTTTAAAATTATTATATTAAATCAAAGGATTAAAATTAATTGAATTAGAAATTTCAGTTGAGAAGTGACCCCAACCAACACCTTTTAATATTAATTTAATAATTAAACGAGTCCAAGTCCAAGTTGAGGGCTCGAGGACTTACATGGTAGATGGAAGGGGGTGGGTAAATTTATGATGAAGATAGGGGTAGTAATGGGGAGAGGTCGGCAAACATGGGGATAAGAGGGAGAAAGGAGGGAGGAGAAGGGGATCATCCTTACCTTAGTTTTTTTTTAGAATTTTTGGGAGAAGAGAGCTGCAAAGAAGGGGTTTTGTTGGAGATTGATTTTGAGGGGATACAACAGCTTAGGAATTTTACTCGGTTTGGGCTCGGGGGTCCAAAGGGGTACCTTTGGAGCTGGGTGGTCGGCGAGACCTCGCCAGTTGGCAGGGTGGCAAGACTGGTTTGGACTGGTTGTTTCAGAACTTGGGAAGGACTTTGGCTGCAGGGAAAAGCAAGGAAAATGACAAATAAGGGAAGCAACAAAGGTGGACCTACTAGCTACCTACAGGTATTTTCCAGCATTATTATGGCAAATTCTGTTAATTAAATTTTAAGAGTTTATATGCTATGATTATCTTTGCTACCTGCACAGTTAACAGTAAATTGTTAGAAGTAGATAAAACAGATTTATAGATTTTCAAACTGTATATATAAAGTGAATTTTCTGACTGTAAATAAAAGTTAAAAGAGACCCAGTTGGGGGCTCTACAAATGGGTCCCAAACTAAACTATTCCCCAAATATATTGAAGTGTCCTTTCTATTGCTTTTTGATGGCTTAAATCGGGCAACAAGACCACCATCAAAGGAAATATCAAGATGGGTATGAGTCAAATATAAAATGTTTCCAACTAATTGACAGTACATAGTGGCATGTACTTCTGGTGTATTGCAAGCAGTAACAAGTTTGACTCCAAATTGAAAAGGAGATGGGGTTCGTTTACAATCTTCCATGTGAAAGTGATGAAGAAGGTTACATGCATACTTAGATTGGGAAAATATGATTCCTTCCTTGGTTTGCAATGCTTGGAGGCCAAGAAAATAATGCAAATTTTCTAAGTTTCTCATTTCAAATTTCTTCTTAAGGCTATATTTCACGTGGGTTAAAAGTGTACTAGGGACACTACTAATGAGAATAAGGCCACCAACATAAAGAACACGTATTATGCGATGGTTACCTACCTTTTTAGTATATATATTAGGGTTATAATGACATCTAGAAAAATTGGTGTCAAGAAGAAATTTATTCATTTTATCATACCAACCTTGAGGAGCTTGTTTAAGGCCATAACAAGATTTTATAAGGTGACAAACAAGCGTGAAGTCATTTTAAATATAGCTAGGAATTTGTTCCATGTAAATTTCTTCTTTTAAACCTCCTTGTAAGAAGTAATATTTCACATCCATTTGATGACACCAAATTTATGTGAAGTGAAAGTGCTACAACAAGGAAAATTGAATTCATTTTGGCTTTAGGCGAAAACTTTTCGTTATAATCAATTACTTCAACTTGAGAAAATACCTTATCAATTAATCGGGGCTTATGTCTTTCAATACTTCCATTTGATGCACACTTATTTATATGCACCCATTTACATCTTACAATTTTTTCTTCTTTTTAAAAGAGGCATAAGATTCCAAGTATTTTTTTACATTAAAGAACAATATTCTTCTTTTATTGTTGTAGCCCAATCTGGATGGCTAGAAGCTTCCGCAAATGTTTAAGGATCATGAGTCTGTGAAACTTGATCCAAACGAGACAAACGCTTTCTAGAATTGTGAAGATGTATGGCATCGATAAGTAGGATCATTGGAAATATCACCAACTACTTCTTGTGTTGTACAAACCCATCTAGGAAGTGGTGGTGTTGGTGCACGTTCATGTTCAGTGGACCCAACTAAGGGAAGATGAGTATCCAAAGGTGGGCTTACATCCTCATTGTCATCATCTAAAGAAAAAACTAGAATATGATCACCAGAAGGAAAGTTAGGAATAGAAGCTGACACACATGTTCATAATGGCTCACAAGACAAAGATGACATAACCATCAAATTAGGCTCATAGGCTGAGAGACTTTCATCAAACTTACATCTTCCTAATAATAACTTCATTAGAATGAGGTTGAAGACGTCTAAAACAATTTACACCTTTAGAATATCCAACAAAAATTTACTTCTAACTTTTAGGTTCTAATGCTTTCCTTTTCTCATTAAGAATGTGTCAATAATGTGAGCCCATGCTTCACAACCAAACACACAAAAGTGGCTTACAATTGGTTTAATGTTAAATCCATGATTCTTAGGAGTTATATCTTTTAAATCCTTTGTGGGAGTGTAGTTAACTATGTAATTGACACAATTAATATCTTCCACCCAAAAATGAAGACCTAATCCTTTAGATTAGATCATACAATTTATCATTTTCTTTAATGTACAATTATTTCTTTTAAAAACACCATTTTGTTGTCTTATGTGTGGATAACTATGTTGCATTTAAATGCCCTATGCAATGTAGCAAGTCGTAATTTTGTTGTTAACATATTCACCTTCATTATTAGTCCTTAACTTCTTTAGTTGATCTCTAGATTGTTTTTCAACAAGGGCCTTATATGCCAAAATCATGTCAAAAACTTTTCTCTTAGTTTTAAGAAATAAACTCATGTGTGCTTGAAGAAGTCATCAATAAAATTCAAGAAGTACTTGAACCTAGGGTTGAGTTGTGTTGAGGCACATGCTTGTCAAATTGTCTCAATGATTTTTGTCGAGTGCATAGTCGAGAAAACGACCATCTCTGCAGAAATGCGAGGAATACCAATCACCATATTCTAATTACATAGTTGTTAAATGATCGATATTTCATATGACCAAACCACCCATGCCATTTTTTTCTTGATTCATCTCAATGAGCACGAAAAACTTATGGAAGAAATGATGACACAAAATTGTCCAATATTCACGACATAGTAATATCATTAACAATTCTAGTGATAGAACATGAAGATGATATTTTAAATCCTTAATTACAATTTGTTGAAGTGAAAACTATACTCTTTTATTTTCACCCTAATGAGCGGTTTTATATATTGATAGAAGATTGGAGGGAACATTTGGACCACACAATACATCATTAAAATGATATCATCCAACTAAATTGTTCCAAACCCCAAACGATTAATATATCTATCATCACCGACAATTATTTGTTTGATGCTACATTCATTAAGAGAAAAAATATGGTTTTATCTAGACCATTAATACAATGCAACATAATCAATAAGACACTCCTGAGAATGAGAGGTATATGTTGCATTGAAGGAGAAATCATATCTAGAAAGTGCATGTCCATGAGAAGAATATTGATGTTGTGTTCCTTCATTGTTGTTTGTAAGACTTTCATTTTCTTAAAACATGTATGCTCCAAATTACCATCTTGTCCATAAAATTGCAATGTCTCTCGGTCTTATTACCTTGGTGCCTTTATCACCATTGGTAGTAGGAGATGGATGAGAGGGTTTGTGATCCTTGATTTTCTTGTTGTTGTGATAACTTTGATTCTTTGGATGCTTGAATTTATCCTTATATTGTGCCACTAAGGCTTTATTAGATGTGCACATAGTGTTGACCACTCCAAGGTGTAAGAGCTTATATGCTCTGCCAAGTAGATCTACAAAACAATATAAAACAGATAAAAACTTAACAAGCACAACAAAAAGAATAGAAGAGATCCAAAAACAATTCATCCACCTTATTATTTAAAAATGAAGGCAAATTTATAGAGTACCTATTACAATAAGAAATGGGGTTTGATCGTATGAATCATACTAGCTACCACTAGCTTTCTAACAATTACTTCATTAATTCATTAACCAACTTCATCTTGGGTGAATATGCAGACTTCTTAGACAATGTGCCTTTTCTCATGGTTTCATGTGCATGCTTCTTGTTAATTGTGTCATTATTTGGAGCTTGTGCCTACTTAGGAGAAGCACAGTCTTCCTCCTCCTCCTCCTCCTTGCTAGGGATGTGTGCATTTTTGGGAGTCATGTGTAGGTTGCCCAATTCATCCTTGTTTGGATAAGAAAGTGTCCCTACTTCCAGTAACAATTGAGGAAACAATTGTTGCATAGCATTGTGAGAGAACCATTTGGCATGTGATGGATTTTTCACTATCCTTCCAACCATATAAGAGGTATGATGGGCAGTACAGGTGTGATGATATCAAGTGTCAAGTAAGGTATCAACTAGGAGAGGAGGTTGGAAGTCATGAATATGGGAAAAAAGATGAGAGATGGTAATGGCTTCATCAAGCAAGGAAGATTCAAAAGGGTTAAGGTTGTTTACATTGACCACATCATGGATGCCAAGCTAGGGAGGCAAATCAAGGTGATAGGCATTCTTTCCAACCTGCTGAAGGATAGTATAAGGACCATAATGCAGAGGTTTAAGCTTATGATGGAATTGGGTCTAAAACTGATGTTTATCCATATACAACCAAACATGATCACCCTGAGAAAGAGAAAGGGGCTTGCGATGGACATCATATTGAGTTTTATAACGATATTGGGCATATTGACAGGAAATTGTGACTTGAGCATGTTTATGAGCTAGATATTGGAGGAAAGATTGGGTAGATTGTTGTTCCTATTGTTAATAGACATATCCTTTAGGATTCAAAGTGAGAGGAAATTCATAAGGAGATAATGGTTGATAGCCATAACATGCCTCAAAAGGAGAGATACCAATGGAAGAGTGGGTGGC
The DNA here is from genome assembly GCA_001517045.1 of Pseudotsuga menziesii. Classification (NCBI taxonomy): domain Eukaryota; kingdom Viridiplantae; phylum Streptophyta; class Pinopsida; order Pinales; family Pinaceae; genus Pseudotsuga; species Pseudotsuga menziesii. The sequence continues at coordinate 65,782 of LPNX010612410.1, forward strand.
GTGGTTATAGTTGTGTTGCAGGATATGTAACTAGGTGTCCCATTGTTTATTGTGAGAAAAGGAGATACAAAGGGAATGAACAAGGTTGTGATTAACTACCTCAGTTTGTCCATCAATTTGGGGTTGGAAAGCAGTAGGAAATTGAAGATGACACACTAACAAAGACCATAATGTCTTCTAGGATGTGCTAAAAAAGTGAGATTCATGGTATGATATAATAGATATGGGAAAACCAAAATGAGACCAAACATGGTGAAAGAATAAGGCAACAACGTATACAACAGAGTTTGTCTTAGTACATCGAATAAAAAGGGACATCTTAGAAAACCAACAAATGACAACCCAAATAGCATCATGCTTCATGAAACTGGGGGGTAAACCACTAAGAAAATCCATGGAGATAGACTCCCATAGACAAGAGGGGATAGGAAGAGGCTGATACAATCCATACTTATGGTTGGAAAGCTTATGTTGATTGCATAAAGAACATGCACGAATGAAATGCTCCACTTGATGTTGCATAGTAGGCTAAAAGAAATGATGATGCATATGGTGAAGCATCTTTTTAGTACCAAAACACAAACCATAGGAAGAAGCATGGCCTTCTTTGATGAGAAGAAGATGGTCATTAGATGTGGGAACACATAGTTGATTAATTTTGTAAATCAAGCCATCATGAAATGACTAATCCAGAAAGGGTGTCTGATTGATTTCAATGGGGTGATGCAAAGGCTCCAAAATCGAACCAAAGAAAGCATAAGAATTATAGAGTTCTTTCCAAGCATCATAAGGAGCACAAGGAACTTCCAAAATGTGAATCACCTGATAGGGAGGAAAACTGAGAAAGTCTACCATATGATTAGAAGTACCCTTTTGTATTTAATCACCAGATGGAACTGATGAATGTAGGAATCCCACTTTATATGTCGTTGCTCCTAATTTTTTGTCTAAGAATTAATAAAAATCAAGGGGTGATGATCAGTGTGCAGAATGGTTTCTTTCCCCATAATGTAGTGGCTCCATTGTTTTAAAGCTTGCACCAGGTTGTAAAAATCCTTATCATAGGTATTGTAGTGGAGTTTGGCATAAAAAAGTGTTGTTTGTACAACAACGGGAGTCATTCTCCAAACTTGTCACTTTGTATCAAGTTGGGACTTATGGTTTGTATCAAGTCATTTTGATTCCCATAGATTGTACCCTATGAGATGGATCTCCTTAACTGGAGATGGTACTGTGTTGTATCAAGACTAGATACTTATGTTGTATCAAGTCATGTGGTTATACTATGTGATATATTGCTAATCATGGTCACTAAGTACTATAAGTCTCCTTTAGGGATTAGCTACCCCTAGAGTGAATTACTTTAGCATATGACTATATGACCCAGGGTAATATATATATGAACATCAATATGGAATAATTATTTTGAGTATGATACGATAAGATGGTTAAATAATAAATGCACATGTGGACCATGTAACAATTAATTGATGATAGTGAGATAAAGCATAGAGAAAGAGAATGGATTCAAATTTCCTATATTTACCTCCAAGTGAACTCGAATTGTAAAGGATTCAATAAATCCTCAGTTATAATAAGCATACATTGGTTAACTAACAAGTTCAATGCAAAATACAATAATAGAAATTGTGGATGAATGACACTAAGTATGAAGCACTAAAGACATTCAATTATCCTCCTAACTTTATGGTCATACACTTAGTTAAATATTGAGCTTATTTCAGTTAGTTTACAATTAGTTCAATTAGATCACATTAGGTTCAATACAATTCACTTTCAATTCAAGTCAGTGAACATTTAGCTAAAGATAACTGAGGAAAGGAGGGTGTATGTCTTGTGCATGATGGAGAATCCTAAGTACCAACTTGGCACCAGTGCTTAAGAGGGCACTAATGTTTGCATGAAAGGAGTTCAATTAATATCCTCTCAATCTATGTGTTGTGTAATGATCCCAAGACTATTCTGAAGACCTCTATTCACCTCCTTCTGCATGGTAGATGTTTTGACTTGTTATTAATATGCTAGGCATGTGGCAATTTCAATACAATTGATTACAGTGTTATATTGGAGCTCTCTTCTCTACTGTTGAGGTGAAATCTCTTATAGGGCAATCTTCTTATTTGTTGTAAACCATTCTCTGCAAATCTATCTATCATACTCAAAGAATTAATGGGTTTTTCATCCTCCGTGTTTGAAGGGTTTTCCTAGGGTATATCTTGTCTCTATTGGTTGATTGATATATGGATGATTTATGTGGCTGATATATTTATGAAATTTATGTGTGGCTGATATATTTATGAGATTGATATGTGGCTGATATATTTGAGATTCATATGTGTCTGATATATTCATGTGTGGATGATTTATGAGATATATATGTGCGGAAATTGATTGATAAAAGTTTTAAATCTTAAGCATCTCCATATTTTTCTCAAACATCAACATGGTATCAGAGCATAGGGAGTGAAGGAGCTTAGTTTTGCACAACATTCTAAGTCTGTGTAGATCTTGAATAGGCGAGAAAAAGATTGCATCCATGACACCAATGTCCATTCGATTGGAATATCGGCTTGAAGGTACTTACAACTTCAACACATGGAACACAAGAGTGTTGACCATTCTTAAGGAGCATGATCTAAATTCCTACATGTCCATAGTGGTAGAGGAGCCTACATCCAATGCAGGGTGAATCCAGAGCATGTTAGTATGCATAATTATGGTCACCATTCAAGATAACAAAATCCATGAATCATTTTTTATCAAACCATGAGGAATCAACCAAAACCATTGAAAACCCACTTCCCAAATGGAAAGGAAATTTCAAAAATTCACAATGGCTTGGGAGATTCAATTAGGTATTTGAAGATGAATTTTTCAGAATTTTTGTTGTGTCTATTTTTCAAAACTTGATGAATTGTTTAAACAACTTAGGGATTTGTGGATTGGATCTTATCCTTCTCCAATGGAGTTTTTGTATAAGAAGAAATAATTTATTTCATTTGAAAAAAAAGGAGTTCAAGAAAGTTTTTTTCACAAATCGAAGGCTTAGTGCTACTTCTGTAAGAAAAAAGGGCCATTATGCAAGAGAGTGTCATGCAAGGAAAAAGAATGAAGAAATTTTGTATGCATCTATCACAGTAGATGAAACTTCTTAGAAGAAATCATCCGAGGAAAAGGATGATGATCAAAAGGAGTATTTCCTTTAAAACATGTCAGTAGAAGATCATTTACAATGGTTTGCATAGGACTCTAATTTCCCATGCAGAGACTCGATATCTCTCACATGCAAGCAGATCAAGTCCAAGAGACTCAAGCAAATCTCCGCAAGGATGCAAAGATCAAGAGGGAGACGCCACAAAACAATAAAAAGATAAGTACTTGTATTTTCTATCATATGTTGTTATAAAAATAATATTAAAGAGTATTGAGTGTGTTTCATTACAGTCATATAGAAATATGAATTCCTAAGCTTTGGAATTGTATTATAACATGATGAGCATATGCATTGTTGTCTACTTTTTATTAGCATGTTGTAGATCTCACGAAGTCCATATTATGAGATATAATATAGGACTGATAAAATATTTCATATTTGTTTCATGAGATATGAGATACAAGGTTGAATGATTGTTCATGAGTTATGAACATAGGGCTACATTAAATTCTTTTATAGAACTGATATGGAACTGATATAGGACTAATATAAGAATTCTATAAGGATGCATATCAACACATGAGATTAGAATGGATTATGTTAAATAATTGGCTAATATATGTACATAACTATGTAAATCATTATCAATATATTGAAAGTATTCATGTGAACAAAATTCATGAAGAATGAAATGGTTCTAACCATTAGAATATCTTGTCTTGTAGGGAAGATTCATATTCCCTTATCTACAAGTAAATAACGACATGAATATGGAGCCATTCCGATGGTTGATCCATAAAGAGAACGGATCGGGAGGTTCCTTTGATTCTTAGGAAGAAGTCAAAATAGAATCCCTAATCCTATTATGTGAGATGTAAAGATTCCTAAAGGTAATTTATTTATCCTACTTATATTCATATATTTGTTTGACATAGAGAAGTATGAGTCTCCTTGATGGAGGACTCAAACTATGATTCTCACATCCTAGATGTTGAGAGAGAGAAGCTACATTTGCTAGATCCTGGAAAACTAGTGGAACGGGTTAATGTAGAAACCTACATGGTTCTTATATTCATAAGGAAGATATATGTAAGAATCTTGAATTATTCTTAAGTTTAGAGCTATGACAATCATTCGATAATATTTTCTATTGACTAGAGTTCCTAAAAGGATTCGAGAACAATGGATTATAAGTCCATGACCACACACATGAAATATAAATCTAACTCTTATTCAGATTTGTAGGATCTTTTAAATGTTAGATATACACAAGTTTCAGGATCAGTTATATGCTTTACAGTTAGTACATAGACATGTACAACAAAACATGTGTTGAATTATCTACTTAGAACAAGTATATGTAGATTCATACATGTCTCGGTCAATGAAAGAATGATTCATGGATATATGGATTTTGGCTAGTGCAATGATCAAGAAATATCACATCAAAGATGTTGCTCCAGATAGAGCATATTGTAAAGAAGTAAATATTTTCAAAGTTTCTAGTCAATTGTATCCGAGACATGGTATAGAAAGGAGTTGTGTAACTCATGTACATATCCACAAATGAGCAAAATTGTCGGCATATTTACTAAGCCTCTGTCCAAAACAAGCTTGGTATAGTATAAAAAGACTCATCTAGTTGAAGAGGGAGTATTGATGTATCTTCACATGCAACAACAGTTAAAAGTACCCAAACTAGTTAGTCGCGATACATGACTCAGGAAGCCAGGGGTTGTGATATCTTGTGGAGAAAATCCACTTAAGTAGATACATGGTCAAAGTATCGAAAACTATTGGATACTAAGGAAGAGTTAAAGTCTGAAATATCAGACAACAGTTAAACCTCTTGGAGAGTTTAGATAGCCATACAGTTGGCTATGTGGGGTACTCTGATATAGAATCACTATGAAAGTGTCCAGGCCTTGAAGAACATCATAGAGAATGGAAAGCTCACAGAGAAATTCTCTAGATAGAAAATGATTCTCGAATTCAACAATATTGAAGATTGAAATAAAACATGAGACTTTGTGTTTGCATGATATTACACATTTAATGTGTTGTATATGATGGATATGAAATTCATTGTCTCTAGTTTACAGAAACTACATTCTAGATCTTATCCAAATGATGTTATTGTGTATAAGTAGTTGGTTGGTCTCTTAATGTACCTAGTAGACTTATTGTATTTTATGTTTATTGATAAGCATATGTTTGAGTACCTTTAAGGTAAATGAGAATAGATTATGTATTGTATTTGCTACATGATAGATCTATTGTGCTATCCAGTTATTATTTTAGCTCGAGACAAAGCAATGTAAATTGTGGATAGTACTACAAACTATAAGTGTATTGCGGATAGTACTACATAATCAAGGTGTATGTCAGAGAGTACTACATAAGAACATGTATTTTGTGAATAGTACTACCTGCTGAGGAGTAGTGTAGTTTTGGGATGCTACCTACTAGGGTGAAAGATATGATCCTACTATTATTAGGTGTTTTAAAATCAATCTTTCTGAGAACTTGGTGTTTCATGTTATGTTGAAACACATTCAGATGAAGTATCACTTTATCAAAGTCATGGTCATGTAAGTGAAATTTTAGTACATAGATACTTATGAGCAGATTGCAAATTTATGGACAAGCCGTTGTCAATGAAGAAGTTGATATACTTCCAATATTATCTTGGTATGGTAGGAAATTCCTGGTTAAGTAGAGAATGTCCCCCTCATTTAGAGGGAGTTTTGTTTGTACAACCTCAAGAGTCATTCTCCAGAATTTTGGTTTGTATCAAGTTAGGACTTGTGGTTTGTATCAAGTCTTATCTATATCCCCATGTGATGAGGTGGGATATGAGTACTGAAGTCTTGTGGTTTGTATCGAGACAATAGACTTGTGGTTTGTATTAATTCATTTTGATTCTCATCGACAATACCCTATGAGATGGATCTCCTTAACTGGATATGGTCTTGTGTTGTATCAAGACTAGAGACTTGTGTCGTATCAATTCATGTGGTCATACTATGTGATATACTACTAGTCATGGTCACTAAGTTCTATAAGTCTCTTTTAGGTATTAGCTACCCCTAGAGTGAATTACTTTAGCATATCACGATCTGACCCAGGGTAACATTTACGATCATCAGTATGGAATAATTCTTTTGAGTATGATATGATCATATGGTTAAATAATAAATACACATATGGACCATGCAGTAATTAATTAATGATAATGAGATAAAGCGTAGAGAAAGAGAATGGATTTGAATTTCCTATATTTACCTCCAAGTAAACTCGAATTGTAAAGGCTTCAGTAAAGCCTTAATTGTAATAAAGCATGCATCAGTTAACTAAGAAGTTCCATGCCAAAGATAATAATAGAAATTTGCATGAATGACACTAAGTATGAAGTACTAAAGACATTCAGTTATCCTCCTAACTTTATGGTTGTACACTTAGTTAAAGATTGAGTTTAGTTTAGTTAGTTCACAATTAGTTCAATCGGTTCTCATTTAGTTCAAGACAGTTCACTTTCGGTTTAAGTAAGTTAACATTTAGTTAAATCTAATTGTGGAAAGGAGGGCGCATATCTTGTGCATGATGGAGAATCCTAAGTGCCAACTTGGAACCAGTGCTTAGGAGGGCACTAATGTTTGCATGGAAGGAGTTCAATTAACCTCCTCTCTATCTATGTTATATAATTATCCCATGACTATTCTGGAGACCTCCATTTTCCTCCTTCTGCATGTTAGATGTTTTGACTTATTAGTAATATGCTAGGCATATGACTAGTAGGAGAAGGCCACTCATCTAATGCACGCACCTTAGCATCATCCGAGTGAATCCCATTCTGATCAACGATAAAACCAAGATATTGGACAGAGGTTTGTCCAAAAAAACATTTCCGTTCTTTAACTTGTAGTTTATGCTCCCATAATAAATCCAAAGTATAACACGCATGCTAAAGATGATCCTCCCAGGAGGTGTTAAAAATAATAATTTCATCTAAGTAAACAACCACAAACTTACCTAGATGTGGTCCAAAGATGTCATTGATAAACACATAAAAGTGGTTGGTGCATTAGTGAGGCCAAAAGGCATCACAAGCCACTCATAGAGGCCAAATACGGTCTCAAAAGTGGTTTTTCGAACATTAAAGTGATGCATATGGACCTGATGGTACCCAACCTTGAGATTCATCTTTGTAAAATAGAGGGCTTCTTCAGACGGTCCAGAAGGGAAAATTCCTTGACCAACTTCTACCAGTGTTGGTGGAGTTTAGCCCTAGATTAAGGGGATGGTGAGGGAAGCAAAGACTTCAATGGGTGGCAATGACTTTGAGTGAATATGAAGATTTATAAGTTGTGGCCATGTCTTTGTGGCGAGAGTATTGAGGTGCTCTATAGCCCAATATGGAGGAGATGTTGCCACGTAATGTTCTGTTACTAATAGTAAAAATTAATTAAAAAAATTCATGTTGGCTCATAAAATAAAAAATTATTAAAAAATCTTTGTTGGTTCATAAATAAAATAAAATTAATCTTAAACCCAGATCTCATAGGGATCAAATTTCTTGAGATGTAATTTTACATTTAAAAAAATTTAAGATTAAAAAAAATTACACCTTAAGAAATTGGATCCTTATTAATACTTAATAAATCCAGGTTTAAGATAAATCTATGCTAATTTTAAAAACAAAATCATCTTTTAAAAATAAATCTTTTAATTTAATAAAATTAAAATATATTATGTAAAATACTTCATAAAATATGCATAAAAAATATTAACATATCCTTAAACCACTTTAATCATATGCGTTAAATTAAAACAATAAGGAAACCATTTTACAAATCAAGATATGCAAATCATTTTAACAATAAGTAAATCGTTGTATATATGGATGTAGTTAGAGATAGGTGTTAGGGCTAGTTGTATGTAATATGGGATAGGGTCTATGGGATTTAGGCTAGGGCTAAGGGTTACAAAAATTAATGTATGGGTAGACGTTATGGGCTATACCCAAAACCTAAACAACACCATTTGCAATAAGTTTTGTGTTACTATCATCGGAGGGAGGGTAGGAATTTCAAATAGCGGACATCTGTCAAAATTGTCGATAAAAATCAAAAGTTTAAACATTTTATGCATTCTAAGTTAGATTTTGATGGTCTCCGTAAAATCTTAGTTGTATTTGACGAGTAAATTGGTCCATGACGGGCATTTATCCGTCAAATTCCATCACTGGAGGTATCACCTAAGATGACGGTTTGTATACATTAATGAAGCACCCAAGTGGTGGTCGTTATATTATAGTCCTTGCATTTCGATGCACAACTTAGAAAATAAAATGGATGCACACACTTTTTTTCCACACCTTTTTTTAGTTTGGGAAAAGGGCTCGACCTATCACCACCTCACTAGTCTTGTAGTATGTTTTATATTGTGAGGGTTAGGGTTTGCAAGGCACTTCCTTAGAGGATATTGGATCTTCAATTATAGAAGTATGGTTAAGCCTTAGATATTGTGGTATTAACTTTTTATTATTATATTAGTATTTTGTTTATTGGTTAGCTAGGACTCTAATTGTAATTGTATCTTTGGTCTTTTATATAAACCAAGTATACATAGTTTTAGAGATTGCCTCATCTTATGCATTTAATATATTGTAAAATGAGGATTCCCCTACAAAGAGGTTTTTTATCCATTTTCTTTTCTTCGTTCTAAAGGCATGGAATTACTTCTTCTTTATATTTTTCTATGTTTTGGGGGGAATTTGGTCCATACCATTTAATATAAAAGCTCAAGGTCCTTGTTTGGCTCCTTCAAAACATGTCATATTGACATTTTTGATATAACATTTTTTGGGGAAGTTTTAGATATAATTTATTTTGGGAACCTTGGTAGACATAATGAAGCACCAATGGTAAAAGTTTAGATCATATGTAGCTATAAGTTTGGATTTAAATTCTATGTAAGTTAGGGTTTTTTACTAGTCCAAAAACTAGTATAAAACAATATGTCCTAGGTAAACCTATTATATCTTAATCTTTCAAAATCCAAATTGAGTGCCACCAATTTCATTAGAAAGAACATTGGCCATAATGTTCTTGGTAAAAAATATAAAAGCATATCTAAGAAATAGACATGTGGCATGCCATACAATTTGACTCTTTTAAAAGGGACAAAAACATTAAGTTTTGGGAAAGTTACCATAACTTTCTCTTCACACATAAAAATTTGGTAAAACCTGTGGCATTACAAAAAAGACATATCTGGATACTATAGGCCAACATTTCATAAATACTTTAAGAGAAAAGTTAGCCAACAAGATAGTCTACAAACTAGCGTATTTAAAAATATGTAACTTGAAATTTGCATAACTTTTGATTGGGAGATCTATTTTGGGTGATTTAAAAGGTGTTATAATGAGAAAAAAGAGGAGAAATATAAGTAAATATTATTTTTGTCTCACATGGAAAAATGTTCTTCAAATATTCCACAGCCATGAAACCTCTTGGGAGTTCATCATTGGCACTAGAGGAAAATCAAGAGATGGATTTTAAGATGTCCGATATAGAAGAACAAACATAAAGCTTGAAAGAACAATTGGAAGAGTTTAAAAAGGATCTCAAAGAAAATATGCCCAGTAAATATTATCTCAAAGAAAATATGCCCAGTAAATATTATCTCAAAGATATGGAGGGGGAATTTTGAATGACCTAAGACACATCCTTATACCTAATTCATCTCCTCGAGAAGAGGTTAAGGGGAACAAGAGGGTTGATTATGAGTCACATATTGATAAAATTGAAACACAATTGGAGAGCAAGAGTTTTGAGTCCTCGACACTTGATCATTCAACACTCCAAGATGAAGCGTAAAAACTTCTTAACTCTCGTAATAAATCTAAAATTCCCACAAGTATTTGGTAGCCCACATTGTAATAAATAAAATAATATATTGATGAAAAGATGATATTACAATTAAAGGGAGGCTTGTATAAATACCCACACGGGGGCTTCCTTGGTGATGAGACATAACCTTTCATAAGATATCTCTTCCTTACATTTAATTATTAATATTTAATTTATTATTTGTTTATATTTATTTATTTATTATTTATTTAGGTGTGTAACATTTCCTTCCCCTTAAGGGAATCTTTGTCCTCAAATATTTGTTTTAGTGAAGGACTTGTCAGTTATTTGTGTTCCTAACATCTCCTCATGTCTCGCTGAAACTTTAACTCCGACACTGGATGAAACATGATGATATAATTTTTGAATCACTGAACTAAAATGTTGCATTTCCTAGGAGTGATTCATCCAATATTTACCTTTATCGGAGCTGATTGTTGGTTGCTTTGTTGGATAAATCTTCCTGTTTTCTTTTTAGGTTGAATATTTTGTGTTCTTTTGCATAATAAATCATAACTTCCTTGTTTATGTTCACTTTGACCCACGACTTTTATAATTGGGGTGTCGATAAGGAGTTTTGATTGCTCGCTTTTCTGCTGGATTGACTTCCTTTTGAACTGTGACGAGGATCAAATTTGTTTTTGTTTCTTTTACTTCCTTCTAGATTTGCACATTCTGAATCTTTTCGTCTTGTGACATTTTTTCCTCTTTTAACTTCTTGATTTCTTCCTCTAATTCTTGACTAAAACTTCTTAGGTGTTGGTTTTCTTCCCAATAGTTTTCCTTTGGTTTCTTCGTTTGATTTTTTTGTCTTCTTGGTAATTTTTAACTTTCTTATTTTTCCAATTAATGTCTTGTTATGTTTTTTTAATCGATTTATTTCTTCAGTGTTATTTGATAACGTGATTTTGACAACTGTAATCTCCAACTTGTGTGTATTTTTAGTGTCATCCTATTTCTGTTGGAGTTCAGTAATATGTTGCTGAAGGAGGTGATTATCTGCTTCTAGGTGTCTTACTTTCATCTGAATGTGCCTGATTTCATATTCTTTCTCCTTTATGATTTTGTTTAAACGTTTTATTTCTTCTTTTAGATAATTACTGCTTCTATAAAGTAATTCTTTGACTTTTTTTGAGTTTCTGATTTTGTCTTCCAGGTTTTAATTGTGACTTTTTAGATTTGAAATTTCCTTATCCTTATCTAATAACATTTTCTGGATCTCTTGCTTTTGATCTTTTAAGCTACGATTCTCCTATTCTGTTAAATAATTTCACAATTCTTGCTTCATAATCTTGAACTGAAGATATTTATTGGTTGCTTTATTTTTCTCTAACTCATCCAATGTTGTTTGCAACTACGACTTCATTTCTGAATATGTAGGTGCCATTGTTTGCGATTACAACTTTTGCTTGAACTTTGTCTTCTATTCCAACTTGTTCCTTGGGAAAAACAAAATCTTCTTGACAAATCTTAATTTGCTTTTGACTTTTGTATTTCTTACTTTGATAATAAATGGTCACACCAAAGGTGTAATATTCTGCACTTTGTAATTAATAATTGTAATTTTTATAATTATTAAATAATTATTATTATTATTAATACAATGTATTAATAAAATTAATAATAATAATAATTTATTATTAACTTTTTTGTGGATTGTGTGTAGATTGGGTGGTTGGGAAGAATGAATGTTACCCTCTCCACCCAAGTTCAAATATTGGGGATTAACTTTTATAAAAAAAGAAATGTTAATGTACTATCGAGTGTGGTTTCATAATAAAATGAGTTGATTTTTGTTTTTTTGTTTTTGTTTTCTTTAACTTTCTCTTGTTTCTTATTTTTCTCCCCCTTGTTTTTACTTCTCTATTTTTTGAGTAAAGTCAAAGACCTTTGAACTCAGAGAATCTCTGAAAATTACTAGACAAAATCTGAAACTTTGGCTAAAATCTGGAATGAGCACAAGACAAAGAAAGGGCTAGCTCTGATACCAATGAAGCGTAAAAACTTATTAACTCCTGTGATAAATATAAAATGCCCACAAGTAATTGGTAGCCCACATTGTGATAAATAAAATAATATATTGATGAAAAGATGATATTACAATGAAAGGAAGGCTTGTATAAATACCCACACAGGGATTTCCTTGGTGACGAGACATAACCTTTCATAAGGTGTCTCTTCCTTACATTTAATTATTAATATTTAATTTATTATTTATTTATTTATTTATTATTTACTTAGGTATGTAACAAAAATGGAGGGGGGATTTTGAATGAGCTAAGACTCATCCTTAAACCTAATTCATCTCCTAGAGAAGAGAATAAGGGGAACAAGAGGGTTGATTCAAAGTCACATATTGGTAAAATTGAAACACAATTGGAGAGCAAGAGTTTTGAGTCCTAGACACTTGATCATTCAACACTCCAAGATCCAGATCATCACGGGTACAACCTGAGACTAAGGAAGTACATTCCCAAGATTGGTATGATAAATTTTGATGGTAATGATTTGATAACATAGATATTCCAAATGGAGCAATTATTTGATTTATAGAAATTGTCAACTTTACAAAAGGTAACTAGTGCTTCCTTGTATTTAGAAACTATTAATTTGTGTTGTACGAGTGGATTTGTGATCATAAAAGTAACTCTATTGTCTCTTGGTTTTATTTGTGAATGAATCAATAACACATTATAGGGACATTAAGGGAAACATCTTGTTTAACCAATTGATGAACCTTAGGTAAAGAGGTCTAGTTGCATAGCACATTAAGCACTTACAAAAGTTGAGTCTTAGAGAAAAAAAACATTCTGAAGGATAATTTGTTGGATCTCTTTATGATCATATTAAAGGAGAGAATTCAACATGAGGAACACCTCTTCGAACCTAAATCATTGGAGAATGTTTTTAGTTTAACAACAAAAGTTGAAAGTAAAAATTTGGATACTAGAAGGGCTTCCACTAGTACCTATAAGGAGGAAAATGTTTCCACTTCTAACCTCACTTAGCCTACAAGGTTGACACCTCATGAATGGGAGGGAAAAAAAAGGACCATGTTTCTATTATGACAACAAGTATATTAAGGGGCATCAGAGCAATGATAAAAAGTTATTCTAGATAGATTGTGAAGAGGAAGAATATCAAGAATTCGAACAATCTCAAGATATAGAACTACAAGATACTACTCCAACCATATTTTGTCATGCTTTGGTTGGCCATAACACTCCTCAAACTCTAAACATTGAAGGATGTATCAAAAATAAAAAGGCAATAGTGTTGATTGACTCGAGTAGTAGTTGTAACTTCATTAATTGCAAATTAGCTAAACTTCTTAACTGCTTTATACATCCATCACTAAAGTTTCAATTAAGGATTGCTAGAATATTTAGAAACTTAGGAGTTAGTTGAGATCAAATTGGTCTAATGTGTCTTTATGTACAATGTGTTTTTTTAGTATGAATTTGTATGCATTTATTCTTATGCAATCTAATGATCATGATAAGTTCAAGACATAGAGTGACCCAACTATTCATATTTATCTCAAGCTTAATGGTTATTGATCCATGGCTTATCACTTGATTGGTCCATGACCTCTTTCTAAAGAGCATGGAGGGTGATTTTCTTGATGATCAATTGTGAGAAACTCATATGCAAAATATTTTTCCTTTTGCATTAATATATTGCCTCAAGTATATATTTGGATGAGGTCATGGACTGTTTCCCTCTCTAAGGGTCTTAACCTCGTAAAAACATTGATGTTTCGATATGTTATTTGTTCGTGTGAGGAATTGCTCAAGGTGTTTGACTTGGTTGGAAATACCTTGTTTTAGTCAAACATGGTATAAGAGAGCTTATGAAGACCCACTTTTGTTGTTGATCAAGATCTTGAACGAATGTAGTTGTGTGCATCAAAGGATTTATGGATTCTACTACTTTTGTGTATTTTGGGGCTGAGAGAATTGTTCCATTGGATATGGAGTGATGCTTTCAATTGGAAACACTTTTTGTTCCTCTCGAAAAGGTTTCCATTTTCCCAAGATAAAACCATTTCACCATATCCAAAGGTATATTGTACACATTTATGGATGAAAAAAAAATCTCATGCTATTTCATAGTTTAATAAAGGATTTCTATTTTTTTATTCCTTGTATTTCACTTCTTCAGTCTTGTATGCTCTTTGTCATGCACTTTATGTAGACTCTAAAAATAAAAAAAACTGAGCAAAAACAGTTTTCTTAATTGGGTATGCTCCTTGTCGTGCACCTTGTGTGAACTCGATAAATTAAAGACAGAGAGAAAACTTACAATTTCCAGGTAATTCAACCAGGGACTAACCCCAAATTTGAGAAATTTCATTTTTAGTTTGTGTAAAGAATCTTGCATACCAAAAGGAAATATTTTTTTGGGTAAGCACACTCTCCAACAAAAACAACACACCCATTCTCCTCCATAATATTACTAAACCTTTTGCTTAACTCATTTGGTTAAAAATTACTTTAATAAGTAAGAGGTCCTGGGTCCAAGTCCTTTTTTCTACTTTTTGCAAAAGTTCATGTAACTTTCATCTATAAAGTAACTACATTGTAAAAGTGTTTCCCACTTGTTTTATAAAAGGGGGGTCACTTGTTTTAAAGTAAATTTTGTAAAAGTTAGCTTATAAGTAGGGGGGTGGTTCTTTACTACATATTTTTGCACCCACCACCATGTGGTTCAACCTCTACCTACCACATGGCTCCCTAGTTCCATTTTATGTATTTCTTCAAAATGTGGATTTTTGACATCCAAAGTTTGTTTTTAGTGTCGTTTTTTAATGAAACATATTTTTTTAGAGCTTTACATCTAAACCATCAATTTATTTTGTTGAAGCTATATTGCGTACATATTATGATATTTTTCTTACCAATAATAATTACTTTTCATGGAGGGCCCATATGGAGGATGTTCTACAAAACATGGACTTTACTGAATTACCTTGGGAAAGGAAAGAGGCCCCATTGCTGGCGATAAGAAAATAAAATGGGATGATAAAAATGATGAATCCCATGGATTAATCAAGATCTCCATCTCCATTTACTTATGATTCCTCCTTCAAGGAATTGATACACCAGATATTGTTTGTGAAAAGTTTCAAACCATATTTGGTAAACAGAATGACAATTTGAGATCACTGTCTTGAAAATGAGTTGGTTTCTTTAAATCCAAGTTATTTTTCTTACATTCAAGACTATCTATCTAAATTTAAAATAGTTAGACTCTTAGTTGAAGAATGCAATATAACTAAGCAAAACAAGCAATGTATCTATGCTATTCTTTCCAAGATGGATCTTACTTATTTTGTTTGTGTGTCTACTTTTTCTCTATCAAATAAGTTCTAGTGTCTGCATATAAAGAACCCCTTTTTAAAGACTTTTGTGATTTTTTGATTAGAGAGAGAGATAAACTCTTGCATCTTGGAGTAATCAACATTGGAAGTACATATATAAAATCCTTAGTGTCACAACAAAAGGATAAAACCAAGTATCCCAAGAAACAACATCCTTGCAAAAATAAGCAAAACAAGGGTCCCAAACCCTCTCAACCAACTTATCCTTCCAATGGTGACAAGGGAACCGAAATGAAGAGTGAGCACCATTGCAATTTTCATGGGAAATATGGTCATGTGGAATCTAAGTGTTTCAAGAATATGCAAGCCTTGGAAGTAGTAATGAAAAACCACAACATCAACCTTGATTCTTCTTCTAAATTTTAATCACATGGACATGCACTTTTTGCTTCTAGTTTTTCCTGTAATGCATATTCTTCTTCTTCTTATAGAGGAATTTCTCAAGTTGAAGGAATTGATTACAATGAAACATTTTGATCAAGATGTATATCGTTGGCCTCCCACTTATTTCACTAGCTCAAAACAATGTTTCCAGTTCAGTAGTTTTTTAACGGATTTTTGTGTCCAAAACTTCGAGGGCCATTTTGAGGCCCTAAACGACATTCTTTTGGAAACACCATAGTCCAAATGCAATCAAAAGAATGTCTAGATGAGAAAAACCTGTACTTCTCGGCTAGACCTTTCCAATAGGATACTGAGCGCTCTAAATGGAAATCATATGAAAAACGTATTCCCTTGGGAAGTTGGCACATCAACTAAACACCTTGAGGCTTGCAAACTTTTTTACAGTTCATCTCCCAAGGTTAGATTTTTGGACGTTTAGGGGTTTTTCCTTCATGCTTATGATATAAAGGCCCTTCAGCCTCCTTTCATAATAATATTATCATGAATGAGCGTAGCAGGCACATCTCTTCTCAAAGATAAAGCTACCACCATCCTAGTTGTTTTTATTTTACAGTCTATTTTGTTTCATTCATTTAATATATTTTTTGTTTATTATATTATTGTGCTCTTTGAAATATATCAATGTATGTGGTTCTATATATTCTCTTTCATTTTATTCAACCATAAATCCTTGTCAATGGTATCAAAGCAATCTATTTTTTTGTTATTTCTCCATGCATGTCCTCGACTAGGTCAAAATATAGACAATTGGGTCTTGAACTAGTTGAGCTTGAGAAAGACTGACCTCGACAACCCAAACCGCCTCCCATGTCAAATCAAGAGATCCTACCAAGTTGTTGCTTGAGGAAACCCTCATGCAATAGAGGAACGAGATGATGGAAAATTTCACCCAAATCCTTAGATGTATGTCGGTAGCAACAGAGGAATCATCAAGCAATCACTTCGGAGGAGCCATACCCTTCAAAGTACAAGTTAACTTTGATATCTGTTTATTTGAAGGTTAGATTGATGCTAATGCTCTAGATAAATGGTTGAGTTTTCTAGATAGGTAATTCTTTGTCCATACATTTTTTGACAAGGAAAATATCACCTTTTTGCTCCTTAAGGCCATCCCTCATGTCAAAAATTTGTGGAAAACTTATTGTGAGCAAAACATAACAGAGCAGTTTGGATGCTTAAGGAAAATCCCGCATGGGCCTCTTTTATAGATGACATGAAGGATCAATATTACCTTGTGGGGAACTATGGCGACCAATACAAGGGATGGAACACAATGCGTCAAGAGAGCGATCAAACAGTGTCGGAGTTCAAAAATACTATCCATACCTTGCGCACTAAGTTGGGTATTAAAGACTCTAAGTGACATCTGTTCTAAAAAATTATGGGGGACTACACAGGTACATCCATGTTGATGTATTTGTAACTTCAGAATGTATTCACTTGTATATCTTATGTATTGTATCCCGATGTTTATTCCGGGAAGTATCTATAATGTAATTGAGTCATGTCATGCTCCGATGTTCCGATCAAGAGTTTCAATAATGTAAACAAGTCATGTAAATTCATTAAGGTTAACCCTCCATTGTAAGTCAGGGAAATAGTCCCCACAATTGAGTCAAGGTTAACCCTCCTTATTGATCGGAGGGCAAAGTCCCCACAGTTGTGGGGCACTAGGGTTATTAGACTCTCCTAGAGATGTCGACCATGGTAAGTAATTGTTAAGTGAGGCCGACATGTTGGAGAAGACATTAAGTGAACGAAAAAATATAAATAGAGAGTGAGCCTCTCTATTTATCACACACTCACTAACTCACTGGGGCGCATGAGTGAGAGAGGAGAAACTCTTTCAAGTGAGTGAGAGAGAACAACTGTTGGAGATCATCTTTTCTGTCTTTGGGTTTTACTGCTGCCATTGGTGCTCATTCTATCTCTGAGGAGGTTGCAGGGTTTTATCTTTTATGGTTTCCCTGAGGAAAATTCTTTATGTCTCGTGTCTCTTGTGATTTTTGTTGTGCATGTTACTCTCTCATATAAGATCCTAGATCATATTACTTAAATGATAAAAATCTAACATGGTATCATAGCTAGCCTGAGAAGAAGACACTATGCAGCTGTGGAATCTAGGGCTTCTTACTTTTTGGGTCTCTCTCCACAATCCATCAGCAAAAGAAGACTAAGCTAACTCTCCATTAAAGGGCACATCTTTCTGTCGAAGCAGAATTTGATTCCGGTCATTTTCAGTTTTTGGTGCGGGAAATTAGGGCTTTTTACAGAAGATGAATTTTTGAGTGAGCCCGGCATAGGATTTCTCTCCTCATCAAAATCGAAGTTTAGAGACCTGGGTCGATATTTTTGGTTGGGTGAAACTCTAGGAAAGTCAAACCCTAGTTTGACCTCAGGCCTAAAAAACCCTAAAATATTGAAACTGATAGTTTTGGTAGATTCGCTATATCTAGATATTGAAAAAGGCTCAAGTTCCAAAACTTTCACAGATCGAAGATAAATTCTTGATTTACACTGTATCCAAGTTTCAGCCTCGGATTCGCTATATTCTTGGAAATATAATTCATCCAAGTTAGGGTTCCATCCTCTCCCAAGATTCCTCCCCAAACAGGACATCTAGGGAGAATTGATATATCTCGTGCTACGAAGGTCCAAATGAAATTTATCAAGATGTCCCAGAAATGGCACGGACTATGCTTTATGTGATAAAAATTTCAGACCCCGAAGATGAAACACTGACACGTGGCAGACCGTACAACTTCGCTATGCTAAATAGTCCTAAAATAGGTCACCTTGGGAAAACTCTCATAAGTCCCAATGGGTGAAACCAATTATGATGAAACCTATGGTGTTGGAACAAGGACAGACAATGATACCTCAGTACGAAATTTCAGACACGGAGGAGCATTAATTTCAGAGATACCGAAGAAATTGGTAAACTAGGGCTTCCTATTCCAGGAGCTTCCCTCCACTGTTTTTTAGAAAATGAGTACATTGGACAACTCACCTTGAAGAGGTCTATCTTTATATCTAATCAGATCTGAAAGATTCCAAGTTTTGAAAATTAGGGTTTCTTTGACAAACGCTAGATCAGCCAACTTCAAAACTATGATAGACACCTCAAATCGGTAAGATCTAATATTTTGCTATTTACATTTGAGGTTCCGCACAAGAAATTGGTAAACTAGGGCTTCCTATTCCAGGCGCTTCCCTCCATTGTTTTTCAGAAAAGGAGTACATTGGACAGCTCACCTTGAAGAGGTCTATCTTTATATCTAATCAGATCTGAAAGATTCCAAGTTTTGAAAATTAGGGTTTCTTTGACAAACGCTAGATCAGCCAGCTTCAAAACTAGGATAGACACCTCAAATCGGTAAGATCTAATATTTTGCTATTTACATTTGACGTTCTCATTTCTAAATGACTAGTCACACCAGATTGATGACAAGTATGGTGAAACTGACTAATTTCAAGCATGGAAGTATTGGATCTCACTGGTTCTTGAAGAAAATGAATTGGACACCTACATAAGTGGAGAGGTTCCGGTTCTAGAGGGAGATGAGGCTTAAAGCCTTACATAAGAAGAACTTGGTCAAGGCCAAGAAGATCATTGCCGATTCAATCACGGATCACCTTATACCACAAGTGTCTTCCCTAAAGACACCAAAAGAGATGTTTGATTCCTTAACCAAGCTATTTGAAGGGAAGTACATAAACCGAAAGATGATTTTGAGAAAACAGTTGAAGAATGTGAAGATCCAGAATGTAGAGACCATACAGTCATACTTTACAAGGGTCTCTCAAATCAAAGAACAACTTGAAGCGGTAGAAGAAGAAGTGGAGAATGCAGAAGTTGTGATAACCACCTTGAATGACCTCCCAGGATCATGGGATTCATTCATTCAAGGAATGTGTTCCAGAAGGAAGTGATTACTTTCAGCAGACTCTGGGAAGAGTACACACAAGATGAAGCTCGACTCGTAATAAGAGAAGAGAATATGGGAGAAACTGAAGATCAAGCTCTCACCATCCAAAGAAGATCCCTCAAGCGATGAGGAATATGAAGGACTCAACTCTTGAAGAACTTCTTATCCATCTTATCATTTGGATAAGAAATGATGAATGAAGAAGATGATGAAGCTAAAGGCTCAAGAATGAGTCTACCCACGAAACAAATAAAGATAAGTATTCAATTGTCATTTCATGATACTGTTTTTTTATGCACTTGTTTATATTCAGGTGTTATGCATGATAGAATGTTTGTATTAATGACAGTATACTACTAATATGCATGAGATGGGTAAGCAGCTCATGGTGCTATACAACTCTCCATTGCTACTTATCTAGAATGGAACCTCTTTGCTGACATATTGGATTAGTGCACAATCTCAATGTTGTCTTGGTAGAGATGGAAGGCATTTAGAAAGTTTCCATGAGATATGGATGAATGTTGTATTGGCTAAAATAGTTGCATGATCATATATTTATGCATAATAATTTTCCATTATGAATATGCCTTATGAAATGTTTCTAACCATACAACTAATGCATTTGACTTGTAGGAAAGATTGCGTACATAATCGCCTACAAGAAAAGAAGGATGAGACTTGTTCCGAAGAACAAGTGACGATAGATAAAGAAGAATATGACGATACTTTCAAAGAATTCAAGAGGCCTCGGACACAATGCAGTTATGTGACACTGTTGAGCGACATCATTGATGCAGATCCTTCCAACTACGAAGAAGTATCCAAGAATAAAGGGAAGGAGAGTAATAGTTCAAGAAGAATGATGTCTAGGATGCAGCATTGAGACCTGAAGGGAAGTCCGTAGTATCTTCCATATGGATCTACAAAGATCCATCATGCAGTAGATGACAACATCGTGGGATACAAGGCAATATTTGTAGCACGAGGCTTCTCATGGAAAGAAGGCATAGACTACAAAGAGACATTTGCATCCAGTGGGAGTTGAGACACATGAAAGGCAGACTCATGTGTGCAAATTAAAGAAGGCCTTGTACGAGCTCAAAAGACACCCATGGGATAACACATACATGAGGAGCTTGATGAAGATCTTAACCTTTGCTACAAGGTTGAAGATGAAAGCCTATAGAGGATGACAAGCTCACAGATGGGTGCGAGAAGAACTTTGAAAAGGTTCAAGATAGAGGATCTTGGTATCCAGTGACCCTAGATGGATACATAGAATATTAGTAGCAGAGGAAGCTACTTGTCACTCCAGTATAGAATGTTTCAATGCATAGAGTACGAAAGACAGAGGGAGAATGATGCTCCGCTTCAGAGGGAGTGACTGCAGGATATCTTGAGGTTCGAAATGATACAACAGGATGGACAGCTCACTGATGACTCTAGGATTTGCTGAGAGTAAAGTGGATTCCAACCTTTGCTTCAAGGTTGAAGGTGAAATACCAGTGATGCTCATGTTATATGTCGATGACTTGTTTCTGACAGAAAAAAAAAAGAACCCATTAAAGTTGCAAGAAGGAGACTTGCTGCCAAGTTTGAGATAAATGACTTGGATATGATGCACTACTTTCTAGGCATGGAGGTGTGGCAGAATGCGGATGGAATCTCCTTGTTCATATCCACTACTTTCTAGGCATGGAGGTGTGGCAGAATGTGGATGGAATCTCCCTGGGACAAGGGAAGTATGCAATAGAGATCCTAAAGAGGTTCAGGATGATGGACTGCAAGGCCATGACCACACCTATGGCATCGAACATGAAGCTATTGAGTGATGCTTCATCAGAGTCGGTTGATGCCACGATGTATCGTCAGATGATGTACCTGAGGAATACGAGACCAAATATTTGCTTTGTTGTGAACACATTGAAACATGTTCACCTGATGGTTGCAAAGCATGCAGTGAGGTACCTGAAGGGTACAGTTGAGTATGGGCTCAAGTATGATACGAATCTGAAGATTAACCTGGAGGGTTACATGGATTCGGATTGGGCAGGCAGTGCCATTGATAGGAAGAGCACTTCTTGGTGTAGTAGGAAGAAGTTCTACGTGGCATTGAGTATAGCCGAGGCAAAATATGTTGCCACTTGTTATTTGGGAGGTAGTATGTTTCTTTTGAAAACTACTATTTGATTTGGTTGATCTGACTTGCATTTTTGTATGATGCAGAGGGGAGCAGTGAAGCTCTAGTATGTGATCCAGATAGGAAAAATATGTTGCCACTTGCTATTTGGGAGGTAGTATGTTTCTTTTGAAAACTAATATTTGATTTGGTTGATCTGACTTGCATTTTTGTATGATGCAAAGGGGAGCAGTGAAGCTCCAGTATGTGATCCAGATCGAGATCTCTCGAAATAGGGAGTTCTAGCATATCTGGTGAGATAGGTTGTATGAGCATAAATCCTAGCGAAGCTCGTAGGTTTCTCAGACGTAATCGGTCATGTAAGTTGTCCTTGGATGTTTGGAAAAGCTCGCAGGTTATCCTTGGACGTAATTAGCCCTGATGTGATTCTATGCTAGAAATGGCCAGAGTGAAGTTTGATTACTTCAGGGAGAAGTTTGGTGTTCTCTAGATCGAGGTTCCCTCCAAAGGGAGTTGATGTGTCCATTGGCCTTTCTAACATGGTGGAAGCCTGAGCTTCACATGGTCAGATGTAAGTGCAGAGATGCTCTAATGTGATTGTGGGTTGTGTTACCACATGATCAGTGCAGAGATATTCTGATGTGATTATGGGATGTGTTCCCACATGATCAGTGCAGAGCCATTCTGATGTGATTGAGGGATGTGTTCCCACATGATCAGATATAAGTGCAGAGCCATTCTAATGTGATTGTGGGAAGTGTTCCCACATGATCAGATGTAAGTGTAGAGCCATTCTGACAAGATGAGATTGAATGTAAGTGTAGAGCCTTTCTGACAAGATGAGGTCGGATGTAAGTGCAGCGCCTTTCTGACATGATGAGGTCGGATGTAAGTGTAGAGCCTTTCTGACATGATGAGGTCGGATGTAAGTGCAGAGCCTTTCTGACAAGATGAGGTCAGATATAAGTGTTGAAGGCCATTCTCTAGGAGAATGGAGGCACCTGGTCACTTACCATGAAATTGATTCAGTCTAGGACTGAAGCTCAGCTTAGTGCTGAGAAGCCATTCTCTGTGAGAATGGAGGCAGCACCTGGTCACTTACCACGAAATTGATTGAGTCTGGGACTGAAGCTCAGCTTAGTGCTGAGAATCCATTCTCTGGGAGAATGGAGGCACCTGGTTAGTTACCAGGAAATTGATTCAATCTGGGACTTAAGCTCAGCTTAGTTCTGAGAGGCCATTCTCTAGGAGAATGGAGGCACCTGGTCAGTTACCATGAATTTGTTTTAGTCTGGGACTGACACTCAGCCTAGAGCTGAGAGCCATTCTTTAAGAATGAAAGATGTAAGTGTTGGGCAGGCCATTTTGACATGGTTCTTGGATGTATTCCTCTCATGGTCAGATATAAGTGTTGAATAAGTTGAAGACCTACCTAGAGGCTAGGCCTACAACCAGCATGAAAAAGGGTTGGCTCTGTAGAACTTCATGTGACGAGAATAATGAAGAGATAGCACCATTTGATTGAGATAGGGGAAGCAGTGATGATGATGATGATCCAGTGATGATCCAACTTTGATGATGATCCATATCAAGTGATGATCCAAAATTGATGATGATCCAAATCAAGTAATGATCCAGACTTGATGATGATCCAGTGATGCTCCAGATCAAATGATGATCCAGACTTAATGAAGATGACTTGATACTGATCTAGATGATACAGAGAAGAATACTTGTGTTGATAAATTGTGTCGAGAGAATACCTTCCTAGTTAAGAGGGAGTGTTGATGTATTTGTAACTTCAAAATGTATTCACTTTTATATCTTATGTATTGTACTCCGATGTTTATTCCAGGAAGTATCTGTAATGTAATTGAGTCATGTCATGTCCCGATGTTCCGATAGGGAGATTCAATAATGTAAACAAGTCATGTAAAGTCATTGAGGTTAACCCTCCATTGTAAGTCAGGGCAATAGTCCCCACAATTGAGTCAAGGTTAACCCTCCTTGTTGATCGGAGGGCAAAGTCCCCACAGTTGTGGGGCACTAGAGTTATTAGACTCTCCTAGAGATGTCGGCCCTGGTAAGTAATTGTTAAGTGAGGCCAACATGTTGGAGTGGACATTAAGTGAACGAAAGAATATAAATAGAGAGTGAGCCTCTCTATTTATCACACACACACTCACTCACTGGGGCGCATGAGTGAAAGAGGAGAAGCTCTCTCAAGTGAGAGAGAGAGAGAGAACAACTATTGGAGATCATCTTTTTGTCTTTGGGTTTTACTGCTGCCATTGGTGCTCATTCTATCTCTGAGGAAGTTGCAGGGTTTTCTCCTTTATGGTTTCCCCAAGGAAAATTATTTGTGTCTCTCGTCTCTTGTGATTTTTGTTGTGCATGTTATTCTCTCAGATACGATCCTAGATCATATTACTTAAATGATAAAAATCTAACAATCCAAACCGAAATGGAGTTTCTCGACATCTTATCACTAGGAGATGTTTATGAATATGTTGTTAAGATCGAGCAAAAATTCAACTAGAAGAACAAGCAAGAGTTTGGGCATGCAAAAGCAAAGCCATGGTAACCCTAGCTAGCAGAACAAAGGGGTGTTAGTTGTGTATTGAGTTATGTTTGCTTATTGTGTTTTCTTAAGGAGGTGAGGCTTTTGGAGCCTCACCTCTTATCCATATTGCATATCATACTAGAATTAATGCTAATGGATCTACTTGTCCTTTTTGTACCCAATAGGTTAGAAATGGTACTTAATGAGGGTTTAAAAAACCTCCCACATAGTTAATGGGGGATCACCCTCTACCCTAAGTGTCTCTATGTGACATTCCCACCAAGTTCAAGCATGGCCCTCTAACTTTAGTTGGAGCAATAAAATATTTTTCTCTTCTCCTATGTTATGAGCACTAAAAGTAGATGTCTAACTATTGCATGTTAAAACATCAATCTCACCTTGGTAAGGTTTGATGCCCACTTTCGTTTCCACTTTAAACAAGTGTTAGGAAGAAGTGATGACAAATGCACCTTGTTTTTCCTTTCTTTGGTTCATTATTTTTCTGCTTTTCTGGGTCTTGATTATCTGTAGATTTCCCATCTAATCTAGCTTTTGAGTTAGAGCTACCAACTCCCTAAAAGGTTCAAACTTGTTCGCCAGTGCCACCATGAGAATGATCATGTTGTGAGATATGTTAGTGAATTGTGCGTTTAGCTTTGAAAATATCTCCTCTAACTTATCCCTTGGATTGCTATTACTGTACACATCCACTGTGGCCTGAGTTCTAAGACTTCTTTCTTTTGCCATTCCTAAATCTATCCAAATTCCCACAAAAGTCCCCACAAAAATTGTTATAACACCAATATGATCTATAAACTACCATGGATATTTCATTGGAATAGTTTGTCACAATAAATGTTACAATACATTTGAAAATCCCTTATTATGTAGTGTATTACTTTAGATCTTCATATTTAACTATTACTAGCTGAATGCATGAAACACTAAATAAAGTAAAATGAAATGAAAGAAGCCAACGAAATAACACACAATCTACAAAATAAACACAAGATGTACCTTGGGAAAATCCATCTAGAAGGTAAACACATATGCTCTTCCTCTTTTCTTCATAGTTATAAAAAGCAAGTACACAGGCAGTGCACTCACTATCAAGTTGCTATGGATATTGTGGCTTCACTGGTTACTACAAGTTCTTCTATTTCCTCTATTATGCTTCAATATCCCTCTCCTACATGTTTTGCTTAAAGATGGAACAATAAACAATACAATAGGAATGGAACCCCTTCCTTTTCTAGTGACCCAATATTTAACAGAGTCTCATAGTCGTCTAAGGTTAGGGTTAGGATTAGGATTTTTGCATGCCTCAAGCCCCAATTACTGTAGGGTTTGGAACCTCTAGAATCTTCTTGGAAATCCACATGTGATTGGTTACACACGTGTGAGTATTGGACACCAATGTAACATCTATTTGGCACCATAGCGATCAACTTGGAGGAGGCATAATAACTTCTGCATATGAATTTCGATAAATGTGATTTTTGCATTCTTGGGAAGCTTTCGATGTGTAGAACAATGTTGAGATCTTGAGAGCTAATTTTGCAAAGTTTTGAACCCAAAAATGATTGTTTAAGGCCTCAAATGATGTCACGCTATTGCCATAGGCTTCTAATGGTGCCTCAACCATCATTTAAGGATCCCAATGCATTGCAACGTTTTGCTACAGTGGCTAATTATCAAAATTTTGGTTTTTGGTTGGTCTTAAATTGTCGCTAGACCAAATTAAGGATGACTATTGACTAGTGCTCTCCCATTGCCACAACCCACAAACTTTTAAGTCCGGAGCTAAAAATGCAACCCTTTGCACCTTTTCCGGTGGCCTTTTCAGGCAAAAATCTGACCAAAATTCTAGTGTGGCAAAGTTCCAAGGGAGTAATGGCAGAGTTCCGCTGTGGAACTTTGCCCCTAGAGGTTTTGGTCCATTTTAAACAGACCCAAAAGCTCGAAAAATTGAGCAAAGTTCCAAATTGATTGAAACTATGCCTTCCTTGAATTATTAGATTTCAGCAACGAGGTGCAAAGTGTTGTGTTGTGTTTTTAGACAACGCCAACTTTTAATGACAATGACTTTAATAATGGTATGTTTTCCTTGAGAAAGATCATTTTTTACTATCACTACTGACAATATAACAATGAATTTTGCTCATCGCTAATAACATTTTCTAGTTTAATGTGAACAAAGAATAAACAAAATAATAAAAAACATTATTATAAAACTAAAATAAATCATGAAATTAACTACAATTTAAGATGGAGAAAAGAGATCTTCCTCGTAGGATTTGCATTTTAAAATGAAAATTATTTTCTGTAATTTTGAAGTACAGAACTTCATATATGGCCCGAAATCTCCTTTATTGGATAAAGGATCTTAGCTATACATCTAATAATGGGAGTAAAAGCCACAAAAATTACGTCTCCCAACATATGGGAGCTCATTGAGAACTAATGAAATTCAATGGGGAATTAAAATTAGACCCAAAGATGTGACATAAATTTGAGAAAAGGTAGCCTCATTGAGAACTAATGAAATTCACTGGGAAATTAAAATTAGACCCAAAGATGTGGCATAAACTTGAGAAAAGGTTTTTAAGCTGTAATGTTTTGTATTCCTGTATATTTATTATTTAGGGTTAGAGACAAGCCCTCTTATATAACTACCTGCTTCACCTTTTTCAAATTGAAATTATATATATATATATTTTCAAGGGCAACCTTTACAACCACTGAATTCTCATGTGAGGAGAGAGCGAAGACGCATATGCCACTTCTGACGCCAAAAACCATAGACACTCTACCGGATTCTCCATGACACAGGACTAAACTTGAACTATATAATAAGGTCACAGAACAGAAATATATATGATTAAGCCTATGGTCTAATGATAGAGAGCACTAATATGATTATTTCAAACATGATCTAATGATAAAGAGGACCTAATATGATTATTTCATAGTTTGACAAGTTATATGATATCTAGACTCTAGGCCTTTCATTCTGTACTTCTATTTATATCCCTCATAGGTGCCGATTTAGAAAGCCAAGGAGAAGTTTATTCACTTCGTCTGGAAACTGTTCCTGAACAAAATGGCTCCCCTCTGGAAAGAATTTGATCTCTAGATTGGGCACAGCAGACTTGAGCATCTCACTGTTGATATGATGCTCCACTCCTGGAAATTTTAGAAAATAATCCTTGGTACCCATGATCAGAAGACAAGGAGCTTCAATAGTGCGGTCCTTGAAATGGGCCAATTTCCCCGGATCCCTGTAAATTACAGATTCAAACAAAGGTCTTAAATCTTCATATGCACAAGTACTTTATGGTGATTTAGAATGAAAAGAAAGCAAAGGAAAAACCAATAAAACAAAATCTTGGCTTACCTTTTGCTGCAAAGGTATGGGACTTGCATAGGGAACACAAACCCAGATTTCTCATACAGGCTTGAGTACATCTGAAGGTCATCCTCAGTGAACCAAGGTGGCAATGGTTTGGAAGGATCATAGAGATCCATTACCTCCTTACCATCTTCTGCCACGGGCAGATCACTTTTGGAGAAAAGCGTATATATATTCCTTACTACTGTTTTTACATCAAAACGCCCAAGATCTGCCAAGCCTCTTCCGGGCTCCTACAATAATTAATTGAAAAGGAGATAACCAGAAATTCTATACAACAAGGGCTGCTTTCAATATTGAAAGAAGAAAAAGATTTTGATGCGAATGTCCTTGTTTAATGCATATTTATTTTAGGCATTGATAGGGAAGAAAAAATACCTGCCAATGTCTTTCATAAAGATCTTTAGGACCCGACTGCCTATTACTGGCCAGTTCACCAGGTTTCTTGTAAGGTATACCCAACGTTACAATTCCTTTCACTCTATCTGGATGACAGAGATCAAAATAGTATGCAACAGATGCTCCAAAATCCTTCCCCACAACAAACGCCTGCTTTCATGGAATGTAGATTAAGATTAGAGTATATTGATACGAAACTCCCAATTACTATTCTCTGCCTTATCATAAAGCCATCTTAACCTCGTCATATCTGTTAATTACCGAAATGTTAAGCAAAGATATGTTAGGTCTAAAGACGGATGAAGAAAACCTAAAACCTCAAATCTGTGAATCACAGAGATGTGAATCAAAGATATGCTAAACCAGCGAGGATGGAAAAAACCTAAATGGAAACCTCTAGTTATTTAAAAGATAAAGATCTGAGATAAGATAAATCGATGTCAATTAGTGTCAGAATACATTGAAATCTAATAAAATATCATCTAAATTTTTTATCCACATAAACGTATCATAACCTCTAGAGCAAGCCAACTAACATAGATGAGTCTCTTAACCCATTAATAAAACATTTAAAAAAATCTGTAAATCTCAAGTTTTTCAATGATGATAGATTAGAAAAATTCAAAAATGATTAGCGCTTTAGGTTAAACTGTAATTGGGGTTTATTATTATCTTGGCTTCATGTGTCGAGTCAGGCAAGCTGTTTGAAGAAAGCACATGACCATTTTGCTAGATTAACATGGGATACTGACTTTTTTCTAGATACAGATTTGGGATGAAATTGCTTTTCAGTCTTGATATATGACCTAAACTTACTTCTGATTGTCTAAAAGCTAGGATGTAAGAATTAAGAAACAGGTTAATGATCCAAAACCCAGAGACATATAGTATGAGTGAAAGCTTGCCCACGAAAATTAGTGCAGGTGATGAATCTTTGTCTACACAAGATGATCTATGAAATCTTGAAATTGTATCAACATAAACTAAATCTATAAATCTCTGAGTGGAAACCTGCCCTGTACAAGCCATAGGAAAATTAGTGCAGTGGCCAATCTTTGTTTACACAGGATGATCTATGCAATCTTGAGATTATATATACATAAACTAAATCTAGAACTCTGAGTATTATAAGCTTTTTCCTACTATGAACCAAAAAGAAACTCATAATGTGACAACATCTGGACCCAACCGGGAAGTAGAGCATGGAAATCTTCCCCAACCTGAGAGTAGAGCTTGGGATTCCATTAAAAAGCAACTAAAACTTACTTTCTCAATACCCAAGGCATCAAGCAGGCCAACCATGTCTTCAACAAGGTCATAATGTGTAGCTTTCTCTGGTTCAGAGGGCTGATCAGAGAGCCCATAGCCTCGAAAGTCGGGAGCAATTGCACGAAACCCTGCCTCTGCCAATGCTATCATCTGATAGCGCCATGAATACCATATCTCTGGAAATCCATGCAGTAACAGCACAGCGGGACCTGCACATCATTATAAACCCATGTCCTTGATCAAAATTGAAAAAAGAATATAAAATTCACTGTCTTGATGTATCTAAATCAGTTTTAATAAAGCTTTAATCTGAAATTCACCATCCCAAATGTAGTTTTAATAAAGCTTTAAGGCTGAAATTCGTCATCCAATATGTATCTTAATTAGTTTTAAAGGTTAGTTTAATCAGCTGAACCTGAACCATCCTCCCAAGACTGGATGTCTCAATTTATATATTAAAAATACAATAACTTAAAATAACATTCCATTCCAGGAAAATACGCTATTCTGACTGTAACTGTAAAGCACTAGGGGTCAAGAAAGAAAATACATGAAGATAGCGGTTCGCTTGGGATGGGAATCAATACCTGATCCAATCTCTGCAACGTGTAAATTGAGCTCTCCGACATCAACTCGCTTGTGTTGTATTTTGTCCATCGCTGATGAATCGATATTAGATGTTTCTGCGAAGAACAAGGTGTTAGTAGAACCGGTCAAGAACTTAACTCGAGAACAGGTTATATAATTTTCGCATTACCATCAATGCTCTCAGAAAAGGGTTTGGATAAGAAATGAGAACAACAGGAGATGAAGGGGAGGAGTTTTGTAGGTTGTTTAGGTCACACCAAGATACACAGCCAAACTTTGACTAGCAGAGATAGTGATTTCATTTCCAGATAGTTAGTAAAATCGGCCATCAATGTGCACCGGGTTGCATAGTATGGATTGTAATTCCTCCCGATTTGTAAAGGTTTAAAAGGTTTCCAATAAACCCAAAACCTCTTTAAAAAAACCCGCAATTCAATTATAATTATGCCATCTCTCAAAGGGTTTAACAGTTTTCCGATAATCCAAAATCTCGTAAAACCCTGAAATCTACCAAATCAATCGATATCATCAAATGTTTATTTTACCGCAAATATACCAAATCAATTCACCTCATGAAGTTATGATGGCTGGATTTCAAGTAAAACTGATAGAACGAGATTGACAATTGGCAGTAACTACGGTCAGAATTCAGATCCTGCCGCTTATGATCCAAGAATTTCTACATCATTATTGCCATCGGAATTGCAAGAGTACACGGCTCTAAACATATGGTGTTGCCTGTCACAATGGGCGTTGATTTTTCAGCACGATCGTTAGTCCTGTCCTCACCAAACACAATTTGTTCAAAAATAAAATGTTGCACACATTCCTCCACTCTGAATCCACTTGTCAGCAGAGCACCCTTCACTTAATTCACGTACCATACATTCTACCAATCCCACTCTAACGATCGGGATTCGGGTCCACTTTCTTTTATTCATCAGGCGAGCAATACTCTATATGTAGTAGAGCATTTAATGCAAAGGCGGTCACACTGTCAGCCGTCGAATCTGTTCCAAGAGCCATCCCTCAAGTCTATAATTCTTGTAATAACATAATTCTTGTAATATTTTTCTTTTTTATCTTCTTCTTTGATGGGAAGGAGCAAATCTTGTACTAAAGATTCTCTTTCTTATCCAAAATCCTTGGATTATAATATTTTTTTTAAAGATTTTGTTTATTTAAAATGTGGATTTTAAAAGAGTAATCGTAGGTTAGTAAAGCATTATAATATTATTGGTTTTTTCAGCATCCTTAAGTCGTGCAATGATTATTAAGATTTTACCTAGGTTAAAATAATTATATTTGATTTGGTATGTGAGGAGAAGTGTTACGATGATTACTAAGATTTTATCAAGGTTTAAATAATTGTATTAGATTTGATATGTCAGGAGAAGTGTTAGTTCAATTAAAGTTCGGACAACATCCTTCTTAAGGGGAAAGGCTATAGGAAGTGATTAAAAACGATTTTTTTTTTCGGAGGAAGGGAAGAAAAGTAGGTTGGGAAACTTACGAGAAATCTAGAAGGAAGAGGGGAAAAACCATATCTAAACGTGAGGGGTTGGTTAGGGAAGTTGGAATATTACCTAAGCTATTTTGCTGAGTCTAGTTGTTGTTAAAACCACGATTATAGAGGGATATGAAACTAACAAGTTTCTTAGAGCTAGGGAGTCCCATGGGCTACTCCTAGTTGGTTAGGAGGTAAATCTTAGTTTGGACATATTAGATTGGGCTATTGCATAGGAGGATTTGACTGGATTTCTAACTCAACACGATTATTGAGGTAATTTATTGATTCTTCTTGTTCAATTTAGTTATAATTTAAATTGAAGGAGTAGTAGAGTTAAATGATTAAATTAGATGCATCATGGTTAGAACGCATACAATAGAGAATTATTGAAAATGGTAACAATGAATTTGGAAATTATGCCTTCAAATCTATTTTACCAAAATTCAGAATGTTGATTTTGCAAAGCTAACGAGTTAGATTAACTTAGTTGATAAACACCATGAAAGAAATGAATGCTACAATAAAACCTGTTATTTTTCTAGTAGCTCAAATTATGTTTAAAATAGTTTCATAACTAGTCATCTAGGGTTATGGGTTTTGCATACCTCAACCCCCATTACTATTAGGACATTCGACTCTATAGAATCTTTTTTAACGTCCACATGTGACTAACTCCATATATGTGAGTAATGGATGTTGGCATGGCATCCACTTGGTACCGTGGTTGCCAATAAGATAGGTCAATTTGTGGGAGGCATAACTTCCACATATACACTCCGATTGAGGTCAATTTTGTGTTGTTGTAAAGCTCCCAATGTGTAGAATAATGTTGTGGGGTTATGAGCTAGACTCACAATTTTTTTACCCAAAAATGATTGTGTAAGACCTTAAATGATCTCCATAAGTTTTTGGACCTCAAATCACCAAAGTGTGACCTTCTAAAAAGATGTCCCTACAAGCCAATATCTCCAAGTTTTCCACCTTGAAAGTACTTAAATAAATGAGAAGTTATGCAATGATTCATTCTTTATCACACCTATTCATGTAGGTAGGATTTTGGTCCCCAAGCACCAAAATGTCATTTGGGCTTACCTAGAAGTTGTCCATTCAACGCAAGATTCCAAATCAAATTGCCTCAATTTGGTTGTCAAAGATTTATTCTACAAAATTGTATCTTCTACTAACTTTTCCAAAGCTTTTGGAACTAACACTACTAAATTTGAAATATTTATCAATGGGTTTTCCCCAAAATTACGACGATTTTTTGTCGCGTGTCTAACGAATAGTCGGCACTCTAACCGTTGAAGTAGAATTCGTTGAAGCTGCAACATTTGATCAATAGTTGTGCTTCTAGCGGGCATTTTGACATGTGCCACTCATTAACCACCTCATAAAAAATCATCACTACCATCGAAACTCCGACGTACACTCATTGTATTTCCGACATTTAGAGACATCAAAGGCTCAACGAAAACACATCATAATTCCAGGAATTTGTCCCTCAATAACATGCAACCACTTTTTGGCACATGTTGCTAGGTAGATTAATTCTTACATACAATTTTAGTCTTGTGACAATATACATTTCATGGGTATGTAGATTGATTCTGGAATGAAAACATACATTTCGTGGATAGGTAGATTAATTCTAGAATGACAACATACATTTCGTGGATAGGTAGATTAATTATGACTTGCAATTTCAGTCACGTGACTCTCCATCGTTGAACCATGGACACTATTGTCATCGAAGGTCCAATGATAATTTTGATAGAATGTTTGTACCATCGACGATTTCCCCTCCTAGTCATCGAACAATAGTCACCATGTCCGTTGAAGTTCGGAGAACAACTTACCATTTAAAAAAAATATATTACTTTAGGGTAATAAACCAACGCCCATTGGATCTTTACTCTTCTCTTGTCATCTAAAATCCTTCACACACATATTTTGTGTGCACTTTTCTTGATCAAACATTAGACCAACAATGGAGGAATGAGCACTTGTCCATTGTTGATCCTAAAGCCAAATTGTCCAACAGATTTAAGGTTAACATAAGCTATAAGATTTATACTATGTCCTTCTCCAGTCTTACACCAATCATGGATGCAAAATTATTTTGCACGATTATTCATGAATTTGAAGTGAAGCAGATTACTTTTGATATGTCT
Source organism: Pseudotsuga menziesii (assembly GCA_001517045.1). NCBI lineage: Eukaryota > Viridiplantae > Streptophyta > Pinopsida > Pinales > Pinaceae > Pseudotsuga > Pseudotsuga menziesii. The sequence goes on from LPNX010612410.1 coordinate 99,646, forward strand.
ATTTTCTGAGATGAAGATAAAATAATATTTGTTGATGCTAGTATGAAGAATGTATACAAATGTTACTTAGGGTTGTGTAGGATCTAAATAGAGCAAAAAAGAAGTCAATTAACTTGAATGAAGATGCAAAGTTCCAGAAAGCTTTGGGAAAATAACAAGAGAAGAAAATAAGGGCCCCGCAAGATGAATTGGTGGAAACATACGAAGCCCTGATTCTAAAATCATTTAGGATTTGTTGAATTCCAAAGACAAATAAAGTAAGGAAATGAACGACAAGGTCACCCAAAAGTCAAAGTTTGGCGATCCCATGAAGCATAATGATTTCATATAGATCACATGAGCTAGATATGTTTTTGATGTAGAATCTTAAGACACGACTAGCATATATTTAGTAACAAGAGGGTTTCCTCACCCTTGTATAGGCTCTTCAATACAATGTTGAATTCAAGAGACAAGTTAAATATTTTGAGTGGGAAGTTCATGATGCCAATGTTGAAAGGTTTATTCCAATAATTCCTTCACCCTCAGTAAATTACAATGATTTGGTGGTAGAGTTGGGACCTTAGCTAGAGAGTTTGACTCAGTAGGTTAAGAAATATCTAAGCATATCCATTGAGAAGAGTGAGAAGCCCAATGCTCTAGAGGCCAACAACAATGACGGAGAGGCAATGATGGAAGCATTTAAGAAACCCTATGCATGCACTTGAAATAACATCACCGTGCTCGTATGGAAACAAGGAACATGGTTATATCATCAAATACTGCATGGAAGCTATGAAAGCCTGAACTGGAAACCTGCTAAAAATTGTACAACACTTGTTATCCCCCTTGAAATGTGATCTCTAGATAATCTCCAAACACTTATACTATACAATAGTGGAATAAACTTTGGTTGGATAAATTGTTATTGTACTATACATGTGCTTTAGAACCATCATGCTCTCCCTTTTGATGTCCAATTTAAAAAGAATTCCAAATATGCAAAATATTTGTTCCATTGTGAAGGTAACACAACCAATAGGATGATAAAAGATAAGTTGATGGCATTTCCACTTGTTAATGATGAGATGATGATTATTGTCCACTAAGACCAATGTTATCCTATCGTACCTATCGAATTAAATTCATTAATTTAATTTATCATGTTACATTTATGATCAGACAAGTTGCAAATGAACATTCAAGTCCCACTTTTCTTGCTATGTAAAGCCAAGATCAACACACATCAAGACACATCAACACTCGAATAAATTGAAAAATAAATGGGCTACACTATCTTTTGGTCACTCTTACCCAACATTTGAGGCTTTCATCAACCAAATGAACAAGCAACTATGTCTATTGTTTAGTTAGACAACAAACACTCCTATGAGCAGTCTCCTTCAAGACAATGCTTTCCTCAAGAGTCTCTTACATGAAAGACAAGGAAATGGTTGAATTGTTGATTCCAATCACCAATGTTATATACATCAAAGGTAAATCCAACTATTTTTTTTCACAATACTCCAACAACATAAATAATATAAATCCTTTAGTAAAAATGTTCCAGTACTTTCAATAGTTGAACTTTTTGTTGCCCTCGGTGTCAAAACAACATTCAGTGCAATATATTGGTCAACAATAAATAATATCAATGCTTTGGTCAATAACAAGACACCTAGAAGGTAGATATCAATACATATACATTCATCCGTCGACTGGCAATTGAAAAGGTAGCAATTATAAACCATACCATTTGAATTATAGACCACAACAATTGTCTTCCTTCATTTCAACATATACAAGGCGTTATCAATATGCAAAATTTATGTACGGTTGTTTTAATTAATGATGAGAGCAATTGAATGAGGTATATTGTTCAAGAGAAAAGAAAAGTGGTGTACCTACTACTAGACTTATCTCAACACTTTATGTAATTTAATACATTTGTCATTTTAACTTATTGAAGAATTTTTTCTCAGTTATCGATCCATCTTGTTTGTTGCTCGAATTATTGTTTACATTCATTGAAGTTGTGGGGGAAGAATAAATGTAATATAGTTGATGTGGAAAAGAATAAAATAAGGGGATGTGTGAGGCATTGTAACGAACTAAATTGTTTTGAGATGGATTCTAATAAGATTCACAAATGAAAGTAGAGAGTCAAACGACACGAAAAGAAAACCCAAATTTTGAGTTGAAACAATCACAAGTCCATTAGAGAAAGATAACCCTAGTGTGCTAGAGATATAAATTTGCCCAAGTGCAAGTACAATGCACAAGAAATGAAAAAACACTTAATAGAATATGCAAAACACAAGAGAACCCTAGTGAAGAATGTGGAGCCTTCATGTGTCCTACTCATACACTTAGATCAATGAGATATGGGGATAAGAATTATGGGCATTAATTACATCCTAATTTTAGGCTCGTCATGAGTTCCAAATTCAGTCAAAAGTATTAGATAGGACATCTATGGTAAATGGGTTAGACTCGTGTCCAAGGTTTTGGCAGTTATTCAAGCTCCAAATGAATATAGGGCAAGAAACATATTTTCCTAATAGTGCACATAGGTTGTTGGTTATGAGTTTTATGGCTTTAGGCTCGGGAACTACAAGAAAAGGGGGGTGGTTCCGGTAATTTTGTGAGGGTTGTTTTATTTCCTAAAGTTTGCCACACTAATAGAGCAATGAACAACAAAATGTTAATGTGTTTCCAGATCTTATTTGTGTGCATACATAATCCCATGGATTGCCAATTAGTAGGTGTGTCTAGTAAGGAAGGATGCCTTCATTGAGGTATGATATAGAAGATGTGTTGAAGGACAGTTTCCTTTGGTGTCAATTCAGAATTAAAGGAAACCTTCAGCCTTGTTTTGAACCTATAGAAAAATTAAGAAAATAATCATATGGAAATAATGATCATTGCTCAGGTTATAAAGGATTCAGTGCTTGTTATATGGAATGTTTTGACTAGTTTCTACAAGAAAATAAGCAGCAAAATTAGGTACCTCTTTCTCATAGTTTTGGCTCTGTTTTGAAAAGAGAGAAAATCCCTTCATATAAAGACCATTTTTGTAGCTAGAATATTTTGTAGGGTCTTCAAATTTAAAATTATAGTAGTGAAAACTTCCCTTGTTATATTCACAATGAGTTTAGTGCTGACTTGGAACAATTGATATTTCTAGTTGGAAACTCTAGACCTTGTTGGTAAGAGGGAAGCAACATAGACATTTATGTATTTTTTATATATACATTGTTTTTTTGCTTGAGAGATTGTTTGAAAAGATATTATGAATCAACTAGATTGGTTACTGCATCTAGAATGTGTAGGATTCATGTATATACAAGAGAACCTTAGTGAAGAGATTCATCTATTCTAATATAGAAACAATGTGGAGGGTTCATGTATCAATGGTACTTGTACACTTGTCATACATATACTCATTATCATTTCCTCTATTTGCAATCAATGAACAACTAGAAAGGAGGAAACATTAACGGAAATTGTTAGAACTAGTTTACAGACCTATTCAAATCCTTTTCAATAAACATTATAAGCACCAATTGTGGCAAGAGCTATGATGATACTCAATCTAACCTTGTTCCTCCATGATATGAATTATCCACTCCCAACTCATTGCAAATATCTAGGCATACTTTTCATGTTGGCTATTGGAAATTCTACAAGTTGTCATATCATTAACCAATAATGGAGGAATTGCATTTCTATATCTACAACTTCGTTATACTAAACTAGTACTCAAACAAGTCACCTTGGGAAACTTATCATAAGTCCCACTTGGAGAATCCAATTCTTCTCTAACTTGTTGGGTTGGAAAGAATACATACCAGTCTATCTCGTGATGAAGTTTCAAAGCTTGAGGAGCATAAACTTCGAAGATACAACAGAAACAATATCAGACAATTATGCAGAAGAAATTGAATAAACTAGGGCTTTTGGTTCCATGTGCTTCCCACCACATTTTTCAGAAAAGGAGTACAATGGAAAACTTGCCTTGAAGAGGTGCATCTTCCTGTCCAATCAAACGTTTGAAATTCTAAGTTTGAAAAAATAGGGTTTCTTTGACAACCCCTAGATGAGCCAGCTTCAGAACCAGGTCAAACACCTTAAATTGGTAAGATCTAAATCTTTGCTACTTCCATTTGAGGTTCTCATTTCAAAATGACTCATCACACCTAGCTTGAAGATAAGCTTCAGGGAGCAGACAAATTTCGAGCATGCAGGTATAGGATATCCCCGATCCTTGAATAAAATGGCTTGTATTAGTATATCAATAAGGAAGTTCCAGATCTAGAGGGAGATGAGGCTAAGGTTATCCATAAGAAGAACTTGGTTAAGGACAAGAGAATCATTGCAGATTCTATTAAGGATCATCTCATCCCTCATGTGTCATCCTTGAAGACACCTAAGGAAGTGTTCAATTCTTTGATGAAGTTGTTCGAAGGAAAGAAAATCAATCGGAAAATGACATTAAGGATCCAGTTGAAGAATGTGAAGATACAAAACTTAGAGACCATGCATTCCTACTTCACAAGGGTTGCTCAAATCAAGGAACAACCTAAAGCAGTCGAAGAGAATGTCAAAGAAGGAGAGATTTTTATGACCACCTTAAATGGCCTCCCAAGATCATGGGATTCATTCATTCAAGGAATATGTGCAAGAAGGAAGTTGATCTCCTAGGATTCATTCATTCAAGAAATATGTGCAAGAAGGAAGTTGATCTCATTTAGCAGAATTTGGGAAGAGCGCACATAAGAAGAAGCTTTGCTCATAACAAGAGAAGAGAAGATGAGAGAAACTAAAGATCAAGCTCTCATAGTTCACACCATAATAAATCACATAAAGGAGAACCATCATCACAACAGAAGGAAGGACCATCATCACAAAAGACAAAATGAATTCAAAAGAGATCCTTCCAATATTCAATGCTATACTTGTGATGATAAATGAAAGTACTCAATAGAATGTCCCAGAAACAAAGGCTCCTTCAAGAAGAAGTCAAACAAGAAAAGACATCATTCTCACACCGATGAAGATGATGAACCAACTAATAAAAGATTCGGAGAAGAAAAGGAAGATTCCTCAAGTGATGAGGAATATGTACTTTGATCCAGAAGAATTCTACCGATGAAGACGAAGATAATACTCTTATCCATCTCAGTGTTTGGATAAGAACGAATGCAGTTGTGAATGAAGAAGTGACACCCAGAGTAAGTCAAACACAAGTTTCCATAATCATATGGAGTAGAAGACTCTAGCTATCCCTGCAACAAGACAAAGATCAAGGAGTCTACCCACCAAACAAACAAAGATAAGTGTTCAATTGTCATTTCCTGTATATCTACTTACTTAAATGATATTGTTTAGTTGTGCACATGTTTATATTCAATTGATGTATTATGCATGTCTGAGTGTTTGCATTTATGAACAATATACTACTGACTTACATGTGATGGGTAAGTAGCCTAAGGTGGTGTACAACATTCCATTGGAAGGCATCTAAAAATTTATCGTATGTATACGGGATATGGATGAATGTTGTAGCATTGGATAAGAGAGTTGCATGATTGTGTGACATATATCTTAATGCATTAGAATTTGTCACTATTAATATGTATTCTGAAATGTTTCTAATAATGCAACTGAATTTGACTTGTAGGAAAGATCGTGTACAATCACCTACAAGAAAAATAAGGATGAGACTTGTTCCGAAGAACAAGGGACGGTAGTTTAGCTAGAAGATTCACTCAAAAAAACATACATGAAGAGGAACCTAAAGCTCCCAGGATTAGAGACACCGTTGCGGAAGAAAGAGCTTCAGAAGAATATAAAGGATCATGATATGACCTAAAGAGAGCGATAGATCCACCTCGAGAGATGAAGACCATCTTGGGCATGAGAGATCATTCAAGATGAAGAAAAGTATGACGGGACTTCCAAAGAAAGTAAGAAGCCTCAGACACACTCCATTTATGTGGCACTGTTGAGTGACATCATTGATACAGATCCTTCCAAGCTATGAAGAAGAATCCAAGAAGAAATGGAAGGAGACTATGGTCAAAGAGTACCAATTGATCATGGAAAATGATGTCTAGGATGCGGTTCCAAGACTTGAAGGGAAGGCCATAGTGTCTGCCATGTGGATCTACAAGATCAAGCATGCAGTGGATGGCAGCATCAAGGGATACAAAGCAAGGTTCATGGTTTCTCTCAAAAAGAGGGAATAGATTATGGCATGCTCCACTGACTAGACACACTTCTCCAGTGAAGTAGAAGTGTATATCGAGCAGAGAACCACATGTGCGCAGAAGGATTTGTATGAGCTCAGAAGGAACCCATGGGATAGAACATATGAGGATATTGAATATCACCTAGATTGATGAAGATACTAATATTTGCTACAAGGTTGAAGATGGAAGCCTATAAAGGAAGACGAGCTCACATACCGGGTGCAAGAGGAACTTTTCAACAAAGTTCAAGATAGAGGATCTTGGTATCCAATGACCTTAGATGGATAAATAGAATATCAGTAGAAGAGGAAGCTACCTGTCACTCCAGTACATAATGCTCCAATACATAGAGTACAAAATGCCATGGGAGGATGATGCTCCGCTTCAGAGGGAGTGACTGCGGAAGTTTTCTGAGTTTGAGAATCTTGACATGTTACGGCAGGATGGACAGCTTCATGATGAACTTAGGCTTTACCAAGAGTAAAGCAGATTCCAACCTTTGCTTTAAGGTTGAAGGCAGAAAACTGGTATATGTCGATGACTTGACATGAGAGGACAAACTCATTGTAGATGCAAAGAGGAAGCTTGCCACTAAGTTCAAGATGAAAGGCCTAGCGATGATGCACTACTTAATAGGCATGGAGGTGTGGCAAAGTGCGGATGGGATTTTCCTTGATCAAGGAAAGTATGTAGTTTGTTGGATTGCAAGGTGACAACCACACCTATGGCATCGAACTTGAAGTTACCGTGTGATGCTTCATCAAATTCGGTTGGTGCCACGATGTATCGTCATATAATTGGCTCATTGATGTACTTGACGAATACGAGACCAGATATAGGCTTTGTTGTGAACACCTTGAGCCAATTCCTGATGGATTCGAGACATGTTCACCTGGTTGTTGCAAAACATGTATTGAGGTACCTGAAGGGTATAGTTGAGTATGGGCTCACGTATGACGTGAATCAAAAGATTAACATGCACAGTTATGTTGATTCGGATTGGGCAAGCAAAACCACTAATAGGAAGAGCACTTTGGGATGTTGCTTCATTTTGGGATCTGATATGATCTCCTGGTTTAGTAGGAAGCAGTCCTACGTGGCGCCGAGTATAGTCGAGGAAGAATATGTTACAGCCTGCTTAGCTAATTGTGAGGTATTATGGATTCGATAGCTAATGTCTAATTTGTTTGATCTAACTTTCATTTTTGTATGGTGCAGTGAGGAGCAATGAAGCTCCAGTATGTAGCAATGGACGAGCAGATAGCCGATGTATTGACCAAGCTGCTCACCAGAGTGAAGTTCGAGTACTTCAGAGAAAGACTTGGTGTGATCCAAAACGAAGCCCTTAAAATGAGGGAGTAATGAATTCTAGCATGGTTGGAGTTGCAGGTTTTCTTGATGTTGTAACAGATCACGGCATTCTCCTATGCTAGAGATGGTGAGAGATGGGAAAATGCAAATGCATGAGATCTCACATGGGAAATTAGACAGGTTGTTCTTGAGTGTAAAATATCACGGCATGGCACGCATGTTGCTTAGACATAATCGGTCATGTGGGTTGTCCTTGAGTGTAAAAGATCCCGGCGTGGTACGCAAGTTGCTTGGATGTAATCAATCCTGGTACGAGTTGTCTCGGAGTGTAAAAGATCCTGGCATGGTACACAGGTTGCTCGGACGTAATCAGTCTTGTAGGTTTTCATGGAGTGTAAAAGATCCTGGCGTGGTACAAAGGTTGCTCAGACGTAATAAGTCCTGGAAGGTTATCCTGGAACGTAAAATATCTTGGCGTGGTACGCAAGTTGTTCGGATGTAATAAGTCCTTAAGGTTGACCTAGAACGAAAAATATCCTAGCATGGTAAGGAGGTTGTTCGGTCGTAATCAGTCTCGATGTGTGTTCCCATATTGGAGATGATTGGTCGTAAGACACTTGGTGTGTGCCTAGGTGATTCTCACATAGTGGAAGATGCAGGTTGTCTTCATGACATGAAAGATCCCGGCATGCTTCTATGTTGGTAGAATGTGGGATGACCATAGAGAGACATAATGCACTTGGTGTGCTCCTGGGTGATTCTTGCATAGTGGAAGACGTAGGCTGTCTTAATGACATGAAATTCTCGGTGTGCTCCTATGTTGGTAGAACGCAAGCAATCTGTGATATGCATTTGGTTATGCTCTGCGTGCTCTGTGTATGATGATGATATGATCTAGATACGACAAGATGACGGTAGGAGACATAGGTGATTGCATTGGCAATGTAATGAATGGTCATGGGTTGTTCCTACACGATAGCTTGTTCTTGGATATGATGAAGACCTAGATGAGGACTAGACCTACACCCACCAGGAAATAGGGTTCACTCTGTAGAAACTTCCTATAATGGATAGATTCGACAAGATGAGGACTATGGAAGCAAAGATGATGATGAATCAGTGATGATGCCATGACCATATGTGTTGATGATTGTGGTGAGAGAATACCTTCCTAGTTAAGAGGGAGTGTTATTGTAATTGTAACTTCGAAAGATATTCTGATGTATATTATCATTGTATATTGTTATACCCCCATCGAAGATGTGTTTCCCTCCTTTCGAGATGTCATTATTGTGTATGGTCCTTGAGGTACAACCTCCATTGTAAGTCGAGGCAGTAGTCCCCAAGATGAATATAATAAAGTGCATTGTTGAGTCTCCCTAGGTGAAGTCAGCCCTGTTAGGGTAAGAGGTCAACCCAGTCATGTTTTAGGTCAGTGACTTGAGGGATATAAATAGGGAGGCACCCTCCTCATTTGACACACACACTCACACTCTCTCATGTGCGCTTCAGGAGAGAGAGGAGGAGAGAGTTACAGAAGAAATCTTGTTCTTTGGTTTTTTGATCTTGTGATATTGTCTTAGTGACGAAAATATTATGAGGAAGTTTGCAGGGTTTTCTCCTTTATGGTTTCTTCGATAAAAATCTATGTCTTGTGTATCTTGTGTATCTTATGCATCTTGGATATCGTGTTGTGCTTGTTATTCTTTCAGATAAAGATCCTAAGTGAATTAATGTAGAAAAACTAACACTAGTGTCTACGTATAAAGAACCTTTTTTTGAAAACTTCTGTGATTCTTTGATTAGAGTGAAAGATAAACCCTTGCATCTTAGAGTAACCAAAACTAGAAGTACATCTAGAAAATCCTTAGTGCCACAACATAAGGATAAAACCAAGTATCCCAAGAAGCAACATCCTTGCAAAAATAAGCAAAACAAGGCACCCAAACCCTCTCAACCAACTCATCCTTCCAATGGTAACAAGGGAACCAAATTGAAGAGTGAGCACAACTGCAATTTTCGCAGGAAATATGCTCATGTGGAATCTAAGTGTTTCAAGAAGATGGAATCCTTGAAAGTAGTAATGAAAAACCAGAACATCAACTTTAATTCTTCTTCTAAATCTTATTCTCATGGCATGCACTTTATGCTTCTAGTTTTTCCTTTAATGCATCTTCTCCTTCTTCTTTTAAAGGAATTTCTCAAGTTGAAAGAATTGACTACAATAAAATATTTTGATTAAGATGTATATCGTTGGCCACCCACTTATTCCACTGGCTCAAAACAAATTTTCCAGTTCAATAGTTTTTTAACACATTTTTGTGTCCAAGACTTCCAGGGCCATTTTGAGGCCCTAAACGACGTTTTTTTGGAAACACCATAGTCCGAATTCAATCAAAGGGAAGGTCTAGACAGTATAAATGTGTACTTCTCGACTAGACCTTTCCAATGGGATAGCAAGTTCACTAAATGGAAATCATATTCAAAACTTATGCCCCTGGGAAGTTGACCCATAGACTAACCACCTCGAGGCTTGCAAACCTTTTTATAGATCATTTCCTAAGGTTATATTTTTGGACATTTAGGGTTTTTCCTTCATGCTGATGACAAAAAGGCTCTTCATCCTCCTTTTGTAATAAGATTATCATGAATGAGCGTAGCCGCCACATCTCTTCTCAAAGATAAAGCTACCACCATTCTAGTTGCTTTTATTTTACAGCTTACTATGTTTCATTCATTTAATAGACTTTGAGTTTATTATATCATTGTCCTCCTTGCAATATATCAATGTATGTAGTTCTATATATGCTCTTTCATTTCATTCCCATAAAATTTGGATCAGTGGTATCAAAGTAGTCTATTTTTTTGTTATTTCTCCATGCATGTCCCCGACTAGGTAAGAATATAGACAGTTGGGTCTTGAACTAGTTGATCTTGAGAAAGACTAACCTCGGCGGCCCAAACCGACTCCCATGACGAAGCAATACATCCTATCAAGTTGTTTCTCGAGGAATCCCTCACACAGAAGAGGAACGAGATGATGGAATTTTTCACCCAAATCCTTCGATGTATGTCGGCAACTACAGATGAATCATTAAGAACTCACTTCAGAGGAGCCATACCCTTCAAATTACAAGTTAACTTTGATATTCCTTTATTTGAAGGCTAGACGATGCTAATTCCCTAGATAAATGGTTGAGTTTGCTAAAAAGGTAATTCTTTGTCCACAAGTTTTTCGATGGGGAAAATATCACCTTTGCGCTCCTTAAGGCCATCCCTCATGTCAAAAATTTGTGGCAAACTTATTCTAAGCAAAACTTAATAGAGGAGTCTGGAATGTTTAAGGAAATCCCACTTGGGCCTCTTTTATAGATGGCGTGACAGATCAATATTACCCTATGGGAAACTATCACGACCAGTACAAGAGATGGACCACAATGCATCAAGAGAGGTACCAAACAGTGTCAGAGTTCAAAAATACTTTCCATACCTTACACAATAAGTTGGGTATCAAAGGCTCTAAGCGACATCTGGTTCTAAAAAATTATGGGGGACTACACAGGTACATCCAAACCGAAATGGAGTTTCTCAACATCTTGTCACTAGAAAATGCTTATTAATATGTTGTTAAGATCGAGCGAAAATTTAACCAGAAGAACGAGCAAGAGTTTGGGCATGCAAAAGCCAATCCATGGTAACCCTATCTCGCATAACAAAGGGGTGTTAGTTGTGTATTGAGTTATGATTGCTTATTTTGCCTGCCTCAAGAGGTGAGGCTTTTGGAGCCTTGCCTCTAATCCATATTGTGGATCATACTTGAAGTAATGCTAATGGATCTACTTGTGTTTTTGTACCCAATAGGATAGAAATGGTACTTAATGAGGGATTAAAAAACCTCTGACAATTAATGGGGGATCACCCTCTAACCTAAGTGTCTCTATGTGACATTCCCGCCAAGTTTAGGCATGGCCCTCTAACTTTCGTTGGATAAATGAATTTTTTTTTTCTCTTCTCCTATGTTATGAACACTAAAAAGTAGATCTCTAATTGTTGCAAGTTAAAACATCAATCTCACCTTAGGAGGGTTTGATGGCCACTTTCGCTTCCACTTTAAACAAGTGCTAGGAAGAAGTGATGACAAATGAGTTTTTCTTTCTTTGGTTCATTATTTTTCTCCTTTTCTAGGTCTTGATTATCTCAATATTTACCATCTAATCTAGCTTTGAGTTAGAGCTACCAACTCCCTAAAAGGTCCAAACTTGTTCTCTAGTGCCACCATGAGAATGACCATGTTGTGAGATATGTTAGTGACTTATGCTTTTAGCTTTGAAAATATATTCTTTAACTAATCACTTGGATTGCTATTATTGTACTCATCCACCATGGCCAAAGTTCTAAGACTTCTTCCTTTCGCCATTTCCTAAATCTATCCAAATTCCCACAAAAATCCCCCAAAAATATGTTTTAACACCAATATGATCTATAAACTACCATGGATATTTCATTGGAACAGTTTGTCACAACAAATCTTACAATACATTTAAAAATCCCTTATTATGTAGTGTATTACTTTAGATCTTCATATTTAACTATTACTAGCTTAATGCATGAAACACGAAATAAAGTAAAATTGAAATGAAAGAAGCTAAGGAAATAACACACAATCCACACAATAAACACAAGATGTACCTTGGGAAAATCCATCTAGAAGGTAAACAAATATGTTCTTACTCTTTTCTTCATAGTTATAAAAAGCAAGTACACAGGAAGTGCACTCACTATCAAGTCCCAATTAGTGTAGGGTTTGGACCCTTTAAAATCTTCTTGAAAGTCCACATGTGATTGGCTACACACGTGTGAGTATTGGACACCAATGTAACATCTATTTGGCACCATGGCGATCAACTTGGAGTAGGCAGAATAACTTCTGCATATGAATTTCGATAAATGTGATTTTTGCATTCTTGGGAAGCTTTCGATGTGTAGAACAATGTTGAGAGCTAACTTTGCAAAGTTTTGAACCCAAAAATGATTGTTTAATCCCTCAAATGATCTCACACTATTGCCATAGGATTCTAATGGTGCCTCAACCATCACATAAGGATCCCAATGCATTGCAACTTTTTGCTATAGTGGCTAATTATCAAAATTTTGGTTTCTAACGATGGCAAGGGTTGGTCTTAAATTGTTGCTAGACTAAATTAAGGAGCTAAAAATGCAACCCTTTGCACCTTTTCCGGTGGCCTTTTCAAGTAGAAATCCAGCCTAAATTCTAGGGTGGTAAAGTTCCAAGGAGGTAATGGCAGAGTTCCACTGTGAACTTTTCCCCTAGAGGTTTTGGTCCAATTTAAATTGACCCAAAAGCTCGAAAAAACGATCAAAGTTCTAGATTGATTGACACTTTGGCTTCCTTGAATTGTCGGATTCCAACAACAGGGTGCAAAGTGTTACATTTTTAGACAATGTCAAGTTTTAATGACAATGACTTTAATAATGGTATGTTTTTCCCAGTAAAGATCATTTTTATTATCACTACCGACCATATCACAATGAATTTCGCTCATGCCAAGTTTAATGTGGACAAAGAATAAAAAATAAATAACATTCTTATAAAATTAAATAAGTCATGAAATTAACTACAATTGTAAGATGCAAAAAAGAGATCTTCCTCGTAGTCTGAAAATTATTTTCTGAGATCTTGAAGTACAAAAGTTCATGTATGGCCTGAAATATACTTTATTATACTTTATTGGATGAAGGATCTTAGCTATACATCTAACAATGGAAGTAACAGCCACTAAAATTAAGTAAGCGAACATATGGGAGCCTCATTGAAAACTAATGAAATTCTGTGGGAAATTAAAATTAGACCCAAAGAAGATGTAAAATAAATTTGTGAAAAAGTTTTTAAGCTGTAATGTATCCCTGCGTATTTAGGTTAGGGTTAGAGACAAGCCCTCATATAACTATTTCAAATTGAAATTATATATATATATATTCAAGGGGAACCTTTTCAACCACTGAATTCTCATTTGAGGAGAGAGCGAAGACGCATGTGCCACTTCTCACGCCAAATACCAGAGACACTCTACCAGATTCTCCATGACACAGGACTAAACTTGAACTGTATAATAAAGTCACAGAACAGAAATATATATGATTAAGCCTATGGTCTAATGATAGAGAGCACTAATATGATTATTTCAAACATGGTCTAATGATAAAGAGCACCTAATATGATTATTTCATAGTTTGAGAAGTTATATGATACCTAGGCTCTATGCCTTTCATTTTCATTCTGTACTTCTATTTATATCCCTCATAGGTGCCGATTTAGAAAGCCAAGGAGAAGTTTATTCACTTCGTCTGGAAACTGCTCCTGAACAAAATGGCTCCCTTCTGGAAAGAATTTGATCTCCAGATTGGGCACAGCAGACTTGAGCGTCTCACTGTTGATAAGTTGCTCCACTCCTGGAAATTTCAGAACATAATCCTTGGTACCCATGATCAGAAGGCAAGGAGCTTCAATAGTGCGGTCCTTGAAATGGGCCAATCTCCCGGGATCCCTGTAAATTACAGATTCAAACAAACATCTTAAATCTGCATATGCACAAGTACTTTATGGTGATTTAGAATGAAAAGAAAGCAAAGGAAAAACCAATAATATTAAATCTTGGCTTACCTTTTGCTGCAAAGGTATGGGACTTGCATAGGGAACACAAACCCAGATTTCTCATACAGGCTTGAGTACATCTGAAGGTCATCCTCAGTGAACCAAGGTGGCAATGGTTTAGAAGGATCATAGAGATCCATTACCTCCTTACCATCTTCTGCCACGGGCATTTCACTTTTGGAGAAGAGCGTATATATATTCCTTACTACTGTTTTTACATCAAAACGCCCAAGATCTGCCAAGCCTCTTCCGGGCTCCTACAATAATGAATTGAAAAGGAGATAACCAGAAATTCTATACAACAAGGACTGCTTTCAATATTGAAACAATAACAAGATTTTGATACGAATGTCCTTGTTTAATGCATATTTATTTTAAGCACTGATAGGGAAGAAAAAATACCTGCCAATGTCTGACATAGAGGTCTTTAGGAGCCGAGTCGCTATTACTGGCCAGTTGACCAGGTTTCATGTAAGGTATACCCAACGTTACAATTCCTTTCACTCTATCTGGATGACAGATCTGACATAGAGGTCTTTAGGAGCCGAGTCGCTATTACTGGCCAGTTGACCAGGTTTCATGTAAGGTATACCCAACGTTACAATTCCTTTCACTCTATCTGGATGACAGAGATCAAAATAGTATGCAACAAATGCTCCAAAATCCTTCCCCACAACAAATGCCTGCTTCATGGAATGTAGATTCAGATTAGAGTATATTGATACGAAATTCCCATTTACTATTCTCTGCCTTATCATAAAGCCATCTTAACCTAGTCATATCTGTTAGTTACCGAAATGTTCACCAAAGATCTGTTAGGTCCAAAGACGGATGAAGAAAACCTAAAACCTCAAATCTGTGAATCACAGAGATGTGAATCAAAGATATGCTAAACCAGAGAGGATGTAAAAAACCTAAATGGAAACCTCTAGTTATTTAAAAGATAAAGTTCTGAGATAAGATAAATCGATGTCAATTAGTGTCAGAATACATTGAAATCCAATGAAAAAATCATCTAAATTTTTTATCCACATAAACGTATCATAACCTCTAGAGCAAGCCAACTAACATGGATGAGTCTCTTAACCCATTCATAAAACATTTAAAAAAATCTGTAAATCTCACTTTTTTTCAATGATAATAGATTAAAAAAATGACTAGTGTTTTAGGTTAAACTGTAATTGGGGTTCTTTATCTTGGCTTCATGTGTCGAGTCAGGCAAGCTGTTTGAAGAAAGCACGTGACTATTTTGCTAGATTAACATGGAATATTGACTTTTTTTAGATACAGATTTGGGATGAAATTGCTTTTTAGTTTGATCTATGACCTAAAATTACTTCTGAAAGCTAGGATGTAAGGATTAAGAAACACGTTAATGATTCAAAACCCAGAGACATATAGTATGAGTGAAAGCTTGCCCTGTACAAACCATAGGAAAATTAGTGCAGGTGGTCAATCTATGTCTACACAAGATGATCTATGAAATCTTGAAATTGTATCAACATAAACTAAATCTATAACTCTGAGAGGAAACCTGCCCTGTACAAACCATAGCAAAATTAGTGCAGTGACCAATCTTTGGTTACACGGGATTATCTATGAAATCTTGAGATTATATACATAAACTAAATCTATAACTATAACTCTGAGTATTATAAGATTTTTCCTACTATGAACCAAAAAAACTCATAATGTTACAACATCTGGACCCAACCGGGAAGTAGAGCTTGGACATCTACCCCAACCTGAGAGTAGAGCTTGGAATTTCATTTAAAAGCCAACTAAAACTTACTTTCTCAATACCCAAGGCATCAAGCAGGCCAACCATGTCTTCAACAAGGTCATAATATACAGCTTTCTCTGGTTCAGAGGGCTGATCAGAGAGCCCATAGCCTCGAAAGTCGGGAGCAATTGCACGAAACCCTGCCTCTGCCAATGCTATCATCTGATAGCGCCATGAATACCATATCTCTGGAAATCCATGCAGTAACAGCACAGCGGGACCTGCACATCATTATAAACACATGTCCTTGATCAAAATTGAAAAAAAGAATACAAAATTCACTGTCTTGATGTATCTGAATCAGTTGTAATAAAGCTTTAATATGAAATTCACCATCCTAAATGTAGTTCTAATAAAGCTTTAAGGATGAAATTCGTCATCCAATGTGTATCTTAAATAGTTTTAAAGGTTAGTTTAATCAGCTGAACCTGAACCATCCTCCCAAGACTGGATGTGAAGATACGCTATGCTGACTGTAACTGTAAAGCACTAGGCTTCCCCAAGATCAAGAAAGAAAATACATGAAGATAGCGGTTCGCTTGGGATGGGAATCAATACCTGATCCAATCTCTGCAACGTGTAAATTGAGCTCTCCGACATCAACTCGCTTGTGTTGTATTGTGTCCATCGCTGATGAATCGATATTAGATGTTACTGTGAAGAACAAGGAGTTAGTAGAACAGATCAAGAACTTAACTCGAGAACAGGTTATATAATTTTCGCATTACCATCAATGCTCTCAGAAAAGGGTTTGGATAAGAAATGAGAACAACAGGAGATGAAGGGGAGGGGTTTTGTAGGTTGTTTAGGTCACGCCAAGACACACAGCTAAACTTTGACTAGCATAGATAGTGATTTCATTTCAAGATATTTAGTAAAATCGTCCATCAATAAGCACCAGGTTGCATACTATGGATTGTAATTCCTTCCGATTTGGAAGGGTTTAAAAGGTTTCCAATAAATCCAAAACCTCTTTATAAAAACCTGCAATTCAATTACCATTCTGCCATCTCTCAAAGGGTTTAACAGTTTTTCGATAATACAAAATCTCGTAAAACCCTGAAATCTACCAAATCAATCTATATCATTAAATGTTTATTTTACCGCAAATACACCAAATCAATTCACCTCATGAATTTATGATGTCTGGATTTCGGCTAAAACTGATGGAACGAGCTCGACAATTGGCAGAAACTATAGTCAGAATTCAGATGCTGCCGCTTATGATCCAAGAATTTCTACATCATTATTACCATCGGAATTGCAAGAGTACACGGCTCTAAACATATGGTGTTGCCTGTCACAATGGGCGTTGAATTTTCACCATACTCGTTAGTCCTGTCCTCACCAAACACAATTTGTTCAAAAATAAATCGTTGCACACATTCCTCCACTCTGAATCCACTTGTCAGCAGAGCACCCTTCACTGAATTCACGTACCATACATTCTACCAATCCCACTCTAACGATCGGGTCCACTTCCTTTTATTCATCACATCAGTCTATAATTCTTTTAATATTTTTATTTTTTATCTTCTTCTTTGGTTGGAAGGAGCAAATCTTGTACTAAAGATTCTCTTTCTTATCCAAAATCCTTCCTTAGATTAGAACATTCTTTTTAAAGATTTTGCTTATTTAAAAAGTGGATTTTAAAAGAGTAATCATAGGTTAGTAAAGCATTATAATATTAGGCAAGCAATATGCATCCCATATTAGGTTAGCAATATGCATCCTAGAGCAGAGCGTTTAATTGTTTAATGCACTTCTTGCAGGGCATCTCGATGAACGATGGTGACAGGGCGAGTAGGGTAGGGCCAAATGGATCGATGCATATTATCGAAAAATACATGGTCTCCACCATAATGCGGGGAGCTAATATGCACCCATGGCATCATGCGGCCAATACATGCCATGATCCATCATGGGGCCCTCGAATCGCCCCGTCCTGCCAGATACAGCGCCCTGGCCCCGTCCATCGTTTGCCGATACGGGACCCCGTCCACCGTCTGCCGGATATGGGACCCCGTCCACTGTTTGCCGATAAAGAGAACTTCGGCCAACCCACCGTCGACAGCGACAAAAAAGAATTGATGCCATAGAACTAATGCATTACCAACCACGGTTTCGAAATTCATTTGGCGCCAAACTTCGCCACTCCTTGCACCCCTGTTTCAGCAATCAGACCCCTGTTTCTTTTCAGCGAGTTTGAATCAGATTTGAGGAGGGGCAAGCTCAGACTGTTAATCATTTCAGGACTTCAGGACTGGTTTCAGGAATTCTTTCAGCGAGTTAATCATTTCTGGTGTGTGGCAGCGTCTTCTTTCTTAGCCATCGATTCATATGGTGGACTACTACTCCATTACTTGACAGCATTGTAGCAGGGAAGGGCGAAGACGGTGGTGGCTCATTTAGCGAAACCGGTGGAAGGTGGATTGGTCCCTTCTCTTCACACCTATCCCAGGTGCGCGGGTGTTTATTTCATTTATTAAACCAAGCTTCCTACTTGAGAAAAGTTGCCGCTCAAATGCCGAATTAGCATATTCATGGTCTCATTACATGATGACATATTTATAGTTCTTATGCAAATCAGGTTAGGAAATTGCACTCTCAAAACAACTGCGAGAATAATTATACTTAAAAAAAATCCAACACAATCACCTGACACTGAAAATACACAATTTCCATATAAATGAACCAAGAGAGATGAAGAATCAGTTAAATGTGATAGGTTTAACAAGTGAACGTCAAACCCAAAGGTCCAAAGAGATTAAAAACAAACATTATTTTGCATCTCTGTTTTGGGTGAAGTCCAACAGTTTTGAATGAAATATGCAGGGCTTAGTAGTTTGTTAAATTTGGATGTTATGGCATTTTATTGTAAGACACAGCCAGAATGTAAATAGCGGTTAAGCTGCAGGATATTTTTGGTACCACTTTCTTTATAGTTGTAGCCTTTATATCTATTTTTTATGGTGTAAAACTGTGTGATATGTTTGGTCTTCCTGAACCATAGGCAGTGGGTTGAAAGAAATCACAATTGAACCTAATGCGTCTAAATTATTTATGTACCATTTTTACCTAATAATTTCACGTTACAACTCATTACCAAGATATAAAAAACTCATGTTGCAAACCTCTCAACACTGAGAGATCTGGGATTTAGAGTTAGTTTGACCACTGCAATTGGATAATTCCCAAATGGTTATTTCTGAATACATAATAACATTCTGATAATATCAATTTAACATTTTTTTGAAATAAATTTTCCCATATAAACATAGAACTAATCGGAGAAGCTATAAGTTCCTTATTTGTAAACCTATTAGTATATACTTGTTATTTTCTCTCATGTATATTCCCTTCAATTCTCTCATATTTTCTCTTGTCCTCTGTGTTTGTTTTACTTGTTTCCCCTCAACATATTTCGCCTCTAAAATGGAATTTGGGCGCATATTAGATTTATGTTTGAACCCTAAGCTTTGTTGTGGATTTAGGTTTGGGACCTAAGCTTTGTTGTGGGGTTTAAACATCAATAACCTTGATGACAATAATAACCATCTGAGTGATCAAAGCCATCCTTCACCTCATCTAAATATTTCCTAACTTGTGCATAGAGTTTTTAAAATTCGATGTAATAGCACAAGTTATTTATGATTTTGGGAATATATTCATTAACACTTCCCATATGTTATTCTTAATGGCCTCCATATTCTTTTTCATTTTGATATGTTCCAGGGTATCTTCATTTTTTTCCTACCATGTGCGCATGTCCTAAATGTTGGCCAATTATACTTTTACATTTGCTAGGTTTTTCAATGCATCATTTAGATTCTAGCCCTACTTGTTCTAATGTGATCGAGAGGAACAATGACTTACTTTGAAAGAACTATTCTTGATAGGAAATTTTCCCAACTGGAACTCTGCCCCGATTGGAACCTTGCCCCTGGATGGAACTCTGCCTCCCTGAGAATCCAAATATCTAAATATATTCTAGCTCAATAACTCTATAGGAAGTACGTTCGACAATGCATGAACTTTATTGGAAGGAACTCTTCCCTCACAGGGACCTTTCTCCTATTGGAACCATGCCCTAGCTGGAACTGTGCCCCGGTTGGAAATGTGCCCCAGTTGGAACTCTGCCCCGGTTGGAACTCTGCCCCAGCTAGAACTCTACTTCGAGTGGAAATCTTCCCCACTAGAACTCTACCTCGACTGGAACCTTGCACATGGATGGAACTATGCCTCCTTGAGAATCCAAATATCTAAATATCTGCTAGCTCAATAACTCTATAGGAAGTACGTTCGATAATGCATGAACTTTATCGAAAGGAACTTTTCCCTCTATGCCTCTGCTGGAACTGTGCGTTGGTTGGAACTCTGCCCCGACTAGAACTCCACCCCGGCAAGTGTGTATAGGCTTGGTGGATGTGATGTCTCCATCTTCAGGCTCTCATGTAGAGTTTCATGAATTTGACTCCCCATTGCATAAATTCATTGGGTCTCGTTGAACAAAGCCCTAGCTTCCTCTGTTGGATTTGTGCCTCGGTTGGAACTCTGCCTTGGCTGGAACTGTGCCTCGACTGGAACTGTGCCACGGCTGGAGCTCTGCTCGAGCTAGATCTCTGCCCAACCTGGAACTCTGCCTTGGCTAGAACTCTGCCATGAGTGGAACTTTGCCCCACTGGAACTCTGCCCCCGATGGAACCTTGCTCCTGGATGGAACTCTACCTCCTTGAGAATCCAAATATTTTATATCTGCTAGGTCAATAACTCAATAGGAAGTGTGTTCGACAATGCATGAACTTTATAGGAAGGAACTCTTCCCTCATAGGAACCCCGCCTCGATTGGAACTCTGCCTTGGCTGGAACTATGGTCCTATTGGAACTGTGCTCCCACTGGAACTATGCCTCAGCTGGAACTCTTCCCCGGCTAGAACTCTTCCTGGGCTGGATCTCTACCCCGACCTGGAACTCTGCTTCGGCTAGATCTCCACCTCGACCTGGAACTCTGCCTCGGCTGGAACTCTACCATGAGTGGAACTTTGCCCTACTGGAACTCTGCCCCGACTAGAACTTTGCCCCTGGATGGAACTCTACCTCCTTGAGAATCCAAATATCTAAATATCTGCTAGGTCAATAACTCTATAGGAAGTACATTTGACAATGCATGAACTTTATAGGAAGGAACTCTTCCCTCGTAGGAACCTTGCCTAAATATAGAACTAAGCAGTAATAATTGAGTTTTGAAACATCCAACAAGTGTGTATAGGCTTGGTAGATGTGATG
This sequence comes from Pseudotsuga menziesii, assembly GCA_001517045.1. Lineage (NCBI taxonomy): Eukaryota > Viridiplantae > Streptophyta > Pinopsida > Pinales > Pinaceae > Pseudotsuga > Pseudotsuga menziesii. Next base: position 120,932 of record LPNX010612410.1, read on the forward strand.
TATCCATCTTCGGGCTCTCATGTAGAGTTTCATGAATTTGACCCCCCAATCCATAAATTCCATTGGGTCTCATTGAACAAAACCCTAGCTTCTCAAATCGGTAGGTAAATCAAACTTCAGTCCAAGGCATTGGATGGGCGAGGGATGTCTTCCTTGAAGCCTTGTGTACTAGACCCAATGAAATGGACAGTTTGTATATCCGAGTCCTTAATTGCATTTTATGGCAAGTTTTCAACTACATCCAAGAGTCATTCAAGGACACATGTTAATTTGGTCCATATGTGTAGAACCAAAACTGAGCAACATAATTGAGTTCTACAGCTTCCAGCAAGTGTGTATAGGCTAGGTGGATGAGATGAAGGAATCCATGAGATCTCATGGAAGAGTTTCATGAATTTCACTCCTCGATGCAAAAGTTGCATTGGGTTTCATTGAACGAAACCGCAACTTCTCAAATCGCTAAGTAAAGCAAGCTTGGGGACATGGAACTAGATGGGTGTCTTCGCTGAATACCTATGCAAAAAACCCAACTTAATCAATATTTTATTGATTTGAGTCTCTAATTGCATTTTATGACGAGTTGTAGCTCTCAACCAATAACCATTCAAAGGACACATGTTGATTTAGTCCAATTGCATGGACAATGCATGAACTTTATCAGAAGGAACTCTTCCCTCACAGGAGCCCTGCCCCGATTGGAACTATGCCCTGGCTAGAACTATGTCTTGGCTGGAACTCTGCCCCGGCTGGAACTCCGCCCCAGCTGGAACGCTGCCCTCAATGGAACTCTGCCCCGACTAGAACTCTACCCCGCTGGAACTTTGCCCCGATTGGAACCTTGTCCCTAGATGGAACGCTACTTCCTTGAGAATCCAATATCTAAATATCTGCTAGTTAAAATAAATGTATAGGAAGTACGTTCAATAATGCATGCTTTATCAGAATGAACTCTTCCCTCACAGGAACCCTGCCCCGATTGGAACTATGCCCTAGCTGGAACTATGCCCCCCAGTTGGAACTCTGCCCCGTTGGATATCTAAATATCTAAATATCTACTAGCTAAATAACTATGTTAATACTAAGTGCTTATATCCCCAATGCCCTGACTGAAGGGGACCATCACTCTCCGCAAATTCAAATCTTTCCAAGCCAACACTCTTCAGAATGTCCTTAAGGTGTGTTTATAAGGCGTTTTCTCTTTATTCCATCATTATTTTGTATGGTAATTTGTTATTGATGAAATATCATTTTATTGCTATAAACTTTGAATTATGAAGACCAGTGCTAACGCTAATGTTTAAAAGATACCATTATTTTTGTGCAGGGTTTTGTTTGGTTGGAGGCATTAATTATAAGCACATTTTTTAATAAGATGGCCACATTACAGGTTTTTATTCTATCTAAACATCTGAAGCATTAAATCTTAGTCATGTGGTGCATTACATGTACTAAATGCATTATTGGGTAACCATTTTGGGAGGATCTAACTTAATCAAGGACAGTAATGGTCGCAACATCTTATGTTGCTTGGCTAGTGAATGCAATGGTCTGCGACGTAGAAAGTGTTGCACGTTCAAAAAACATAGAGAGGAAGTACATTCTTAGGCACCCATACAATTGCATGTTGGTGCACCGCAAGGACATAATTACAAGCTGAGATCTACAACAAAATTGGAAAAACATCGTAAGAGAAAAAACTATGACATTGAATATTGGTTCAAGAAGAATAGGAAGGTTGTTGAAACTGCTGCCATCCAAAAAGATATAAAAAAAACAGTAAATTGTTTTTTACTGTTGTTTTATTTCTAGATGTATTCACAAGATTATGCTTTACTCATGATTTTTGTTTTGTTTTTATTTTCATAAGGGGTGAAATGTGTGCAAGAGTTGAGTGCAGATGCATTGGAGCGCGTGAGAATAATTGTTTCTGAATATGATGCACACTCAAAGGAAAAAAAATGCGCTAAAAAATGTTGTCCGTAAGAAAATTATACAAAACAAAGATTGGAGTATGTTACGCAAAATCTTCAATGAGTCACCATCGGTAATTTTTTCCAATTGCTATTCAAACTTATGTTTGTTTTGTTGCATATAATAGCAATGTTGCAAGGTTTTTAAAAAAACTAACTTTTTCAAACATTCTTTCGTTGCAACAGAGAAATGTATGCAACTCTTCACAAAGTCCTGAGGACAATATCATGTCCATTGAAGAGACACTCGGTGTAAGTTTTATAAGTCACTCCTTGTATTGTTACACATTGGAAAAACTTTATTGAAACCCCATTTTATTGACATTGTTTTCTTATAATGGCAGAGAAATATTGTATATGTTGGTGACCCATCTTCATCAAATCTGAGTGAATGCATTGAACAAGGGGAAGGAACGAGTCAAACCCCTGATGTTGGTGAAGATGTGGATGTTATTCAGTGTTCATTTGATAAATTTTCTAGGTCTATATTTCATAGGAAATTGGATAGTGTTCCTTTAGGCCCAACAATATTTGACAGGACACCCGATAGTGTTCCTTTAGGCAGGCCAATATTTGACAGGACACCCATTAGTGTTCCTTTAGGCTCACCAATATTTGACAGGTGTTCATTTAGGCCCGCCAATGTCCAAAAATGTCCAAAAGACTCCAAAAGAAAATGTCCAAAATGTGCTAAAAGAAGAAGGTGACAGAGATGGAGAGGACAATATTGTTGTAAATCATGAAAAGGTCCAGAATGCAAATACACAACGCAGGGGGCGCAAACGGACCTTTCTTACCCCAAATAAAACAAAGGATAAGAAATCGAAATATCATCACCCTTCATTCTATTCACAATCTATCGCCAAAACAAAGAGGCCATGTGCATGCACTATGAAGAGAAATAGGTGTGAAGTGTTATTTTGTTTGTACTTTGTGTTTATTTTTTCAAATTTAAGTACGTTGTTTTGTATATTGTTTAATTTTTCACATTTACAAATGTTGTTTTTTGTTTTCTTTTGATAGGTATCTTTCTAATCCAAGGCGAGGTTGATTGGTTCTATCCAAATTTTTGTTTTTGGAATTTTGTTGCAATATAAGGATGTTTTCTTGGAAAGGAGAAAAAGGATGACTTTCATTGGTATATACACTAGTTTGTAGTTCCAATAGGGAAGGCAAACCATAGCGTGTAGGATGACCAAAAGTGATGCATACAAGCTAACCTTGTATGTATATAATGATGACATGTTTTGATATAGGGTGTCTCTATTGGATGCTTATAATCCTATTAACAATCCTGCATGGTTTTGATAAAAATATATATTGTTTTTCCTTTTATCAAGGATTTCTATTGAATATACAGAGTACCACATATTTTTTGCATTATCCCTGATTGTGATATTATTTTGTTGTAAAAATAAACATCCACTATGAAATATTGAAACTCTCCATTGCTATAATCCAAATAATGATAACGAAATTAGATCATAAAGATGGTTTGTTGTTGAGTTTTACAATAAGGTAGAAAATCCATTTCACTATATTTTTTGTCATGAGGATTGGAATTAAGACTCTAAAAGACATTCCAGATGTCTTTGCTAGATGTCTTTGTTGCTCCTCACAATTAGTTCTATTCAAATAATGTGTTCTAAATTTAAGTTAACCATTAAGTTTCACCAGCTTAATTGATTCCAATGCTAATTCTTTAATGGTGAACATATGGAATTTTGACCAAATGTTTTTAATGTGATTTAGCTTTCCACTGATTGCAGCACTTGCTCTGTTTTCTCTCTCTCAAAAAAAAAAAAACTGACATTTTTTGAAACAGACGAAACATAAAATTCCCGCACATTAAATTTTAATAAACAGACAGATATATTTGATACATGTCTTTGTTTCTCCTCACAATTAGTTCTGTAGAAAGATAAACATAGAGATAACTCATTGTTTGTTAAATCATTCATTACATCACTCGCTGCATAAGCTTCATAATAATAACAGGAAATCATTCACAACATACATTTACAAAATGACTTTTGGTGTTTCTGCCCCTTGGGATTCCTCATATTCAGTTACAAAAGATTTGTCTTCTAGTGTATGCACTAATTAAGAGATAAATACAAAATCTTACAATCATAATTTCCCAAGTGTCTATAGGACAAAAAATCATTTAAACGGGCCCAGTCAACTCAGCCATGAATTGTTTCCATGGCATGGCATCTGAAACAATAATCTCAAACTCAGCTGGCTCCAAAAATCTGATTGTGACTTCATGTTTAGAAGCCTGAGCCTTTATGTCATCCATCCTTGCTGGAATCACTTGAAGCTAATATTCTAAAAGGTAGTTACTTACTGCAGCTCGAGCAATCATATTTTTTATCAACTTTTCATTTAAGCTTTTCACAAACTGTATGCCGAGTTCATCCTCCTGCATTCTAGCCTACAATTTCTCCAAGTGTTCTTCATGTGTCGAAAGCACATCTAGCCTTATTTTGAATGAGGTCTGGCATCTGTTATGAGTGGTAAGCACTTTCTTATAAAATTCCGAGCATTTGTCTATTGTTTTCTTGACTGCCTCTGTCAATTTCTCAGCAGCTCTATTGCTAAAACCCATCAGTTCATATTCGAGTTGCACCCTCGTTGGGTCTTTGACTGGTGTGTTTTCTGGAAGCTCTTTGGTTGTTTCCGACCATGTCAAACATCCTTGAATGACCTCTACAACCTCTTGGGTTTTGTCTTTGAACTCCGTAGCCATGACTGAGATTTCCTGCAGTCGAGCTTCAATTTGTCTGACTTTGAAAACCTCTTCTGCGATCTGAACCTACATTTGATATGTTTTCCCCCTGAGTAAGAGAGCATGCTTTATCAGAGGTTCTAGGTCTGTCTTTTGATCATTTCGGGCCTTCAATAACACTTCCAAAGAACTATTTCAGGCTTCCAGTCCCGCAATTCGGACCTCATATTGTTATGCTTGCTGGTCTGATGTAGCTTTATGCGCCTCCATCTCTGCCTTCTTTCTCTCTAATTCTTGTTTCTCCCTATCAAGGTTCATGTTTGCTAGCTTCAACTCATCCCGATCCTCTACTAGAATTTGATAGTCATGTTGCAGCTTTTCATAGTCTGAAAAAGTGGCTTGATATTTTCTCTTTGATTCCCTGCCCACTTTTTCCTCCTTCCTTAAGACTTCTTTCATTTTTGCCAATTTACCTTTACACTGCTCAAGGGTCTTTGTGAGCTTATCAACATTATGAGCATTTGCATATGTAGTTGCAATGCCCATGGAGGCCAATCCTTTCAGGTCTTCTTCCAAATTTCTTACTACTATCTTCTCCGTTACTGTGGTGATCGGCGGCCAGGTTCCTATTTTTAAAGTCTTCTCTGTTTTCCATACAATGGACTTTGTTTTAGGATCAAAGCGTATATCTTCCAAACATGCAACACCATACTGCTTGGATGAGGTAAATGGCACCAATCCCATTTCAACCACAGGGAGATGACCTCCGATGAGTATACTGCTTGATGCGGAAGGGAGGCTCTCGGGGTTGTCCTGAATAGGGCTTTGTCCTGGGTCCTCATTACCCAGATCTTCCTGATCTTCCTTCCTCTATTCTTCCGTGACCACCCCTGGGTTTAAGGATTCTTGAGCTATTGAATTTTCTAAGGATAGATTCCTCTTTATTTCTTGTTTCTGCTTCTTCCTTCTCTTTTCTGGTGGCTTCTTCTTCTTCTTTATCTCTATGTGCTTCTTCTGCAAACAACTTCTTTGCTCCTGCTACCAATCTACGAGCAGTCTCTTCTTTAGCCTTCTTTGCAGCTTCTTCATCTTGTTCTTTTGGTTTTGGGTTTCTATTGCTGCTCTCCTTAACTATAGAGGTCTTCCCTTTCAACTACTTGCTCAAAGCGGTCATGCTATAAACATTCCTGTATACCTGTTCATCTTTATCCACATAGTCTGTATATTCATAGTTTACCTTCAGAGCAGCCTTATAGGCTGCCACCTTACCCTGGGAGTCATTTTGATGGAAGCTCTTTTCTCCAAAGTGGAATATCTCTAGTTCCTTGACGAAGTTCGGACCACTCTTGACCTTGGAAAATTTATAGCTTCCCACATAGAACGACATTGGTGGGAATACAACCTTCTTTAACTCAAATAAATGACTTCCAAAACCATCCAGAAAAAGTTGTCTAACAGCTTCCTTGTGCACTATGTAATTAGTCACGTATCTGGGAAGCAATGAAGGGGATTTGGTTCCCTCATACATCCTTAGATATGTACCTTCTTTCGATAAGAAGTAATCCCCATATTCCTTAATGGATTCTAGAGCTCCCTCAGATAAGCATGGACATTCCTCTAAGAAAATCAGTTGATATAGGGGCATCAAGAATTCTTCACATATCATATGGTAGTGATTATGATACTTATGTGCCCCTAGTATCTTGTAAGCTGAGTATATAGGGGCTTTCCCCCCTTTCCAAATGTAGTTTAGTTTTTTGAACTGGTGGCGGTAGAGGATGCAGTCCACTAAGAAGGAAGACATATAGAACTCTGATTTGCTTTGTTGCAATTCTTCCTGGGCTGCTTTGATGCACTTAGCTAAGTTCATGGATACTATGTCTGCCCAATTAAAAATCGTCCCTTCCATAGCTACATAGTATATCAGTGGGATCCATCCAAATTTGTAAAACCTCCCATCAGCTCTGCTGTAAATCTTGCTCAACATCAGCGTTATCACTCTGAATGGGGTCTGTAGATGAGCAGTCTCATACTCCCCATATTGTTTGTGTCTAAAGGACTTTCCCTCAACCACCATCATTCTTGTTGTGGCTATGTAATCAAGCTTTAAGCTCTTAACCAGGGATAATTTTAGGGGCGAATTTTAGCCCAGTGGGCTATTTTCCCATGTTTTTCTCCCAAAACAGATTTGCCATTTTGCATTTTTTGAAGCCCTATTTCGCCCAATTTTGATGGGGTAAAATTTTTTCACCCTAAAAATCGCCAAATTATTATATAAATGATATAAAATCCTTGGAAATTAAAATATTTTTTGAAAAATATCGCCAATCATTTTATAGTTGGCGTTTTAAGAATTGGTAATATTCACCAACATTTATACGCTTTTAAATAAGTATGGTTCCTTAAAATCATCTCTTCTATTAACCCACTCCGTTGTCACGCTAATTTCTTTCTCTGGCAAGTTGTATGTTGCTGATATAAACGCAGGTGCGAAGGATGCAAATCCTTTGTTCTCCTCATCGTTCATCATCATCCTGGTCACATCCACTCTAGGCAGAATCCATTTGATGACTTCTGCACAAGGGAAAATTTCTGGTCTAGTGGCCACCTTGGTGATTCCAGATCTTAGTATGTTGTCATACAGGGCTAGGTCTTCCAGCCCTGCCTCTGGAACCCTCTTTTCCACCATCATGTGATAGAGCTGACCCCATCTGAATTCAGGTTTAGATCTGGTGATGGCCTTTGTATCCTCATATATGATCTCTACCCTTGGTACATAATAAAATTTTGCAACTTCTACATCTAAATCATAATCGATGATCTTAGCTTTCTTTTTACCCCTCTTCGTCATGTTGTCTGGTATGAGCGGTAGCTGCAATAACACCGAAAATGTCGTAGTGTTTACATCATAAAACTAACTGACACAGAAAATGTCTTAGTGTTTACATCATAAAACGAACTTCTAAGGGGTTCATGACCCACAAGCAATGCTCCGAGGCTCGGGGGTGGGGATGCCCTAGGTTCATACCACTGGGCTCAAAATTCCACGACCGAAAAATACAACAATGAAACCTACAGGGTCAGCTTGCAATGAAGAAACCGTGGCTTTTACAAATTCCCAAGGGTGAGACAGACGTCAACTTCATGCTGGTGAAAAACTTGGGCACTTCTAATTTGGACACAGTACCAATATTCGTTGATGCAATACAGGTTCAGTTTTTACTCTGGGTGCTGCACTGGAGACCTGCATATTGTAATGTTATATTTCATACTTTTAACACTCTTTGGAGCAACATTGCTCAATGCTGAAGCATTGAGCCACTATAAATTTTACTGCAGAAGGTTTCAATCATGACCATGCTCAAAACTGGATTACAATTGCATGAACAAGTTAACATTGGTGGTACCCTATGTTGCACTGCTTTTTTCGATGGGGAACAGCAGGGATGGGGGGACGTGTCCCCGAGACGGCCAGAGTGCAGCCTCAAATTTTTCAAGTGGGTTTGGGAAATCAATAATATATATATATATATATATATATATATATATAGTAAGAATTCATTGCATGAATTAATATATCGGCACGCAGAATTAAGCAAAAGATGTAGGATGCTTAAGCTTACGATAGTGGAAAAATAATTGTATACCTTGAAGGGTATTAACAAGGGGAAAACCCTATTTAAAACTGAAACAAAACCTACTCACCCCTTCTCGGGAAAACCACAACTGAGATCTCAGAAAACACATTTAAATCATGAAATAATAGACACACGAAAAAAATACCCGGCAGGCGACCTTGCTAGACACGCAGTTGTGGATACTTGGGTTGATTGAGCCACGTGAGCTCCAACTAAGGTTTCCACCAATCACACGAAGTCTCGAACAGGATATGTTGCACTAACAACTCCCAATTACCCACTGTAAAAACAAAGATTGGCAACAGCCCCTTTCTAATGGCGTATAAATAGGTTTTCATGGGTAAACCATAAAGGCGGTAGGTAAACATTAAAAAACCACATGCGCGGGACAAAACGTTGTTGGTGCCAAATATAGTGCATCATGTGTCTACGGATAATTCAAAAGGAGAATAGCCTCGACAACGGCGACTCGATAAACCCCAACACAGTTGCAACCGCCGACAAAAAGGAAATGCATCCACCATGGCGGGTCTAAAAAAATCGAAACAGGTTTCAATAATAGATTTGTGAGCTTNTCCAAGACTCAAACTTCTCTGCCAAAGCGGGCCTGATAAGGATCGGGTCATCGATGAGGAAACTTGCAAGGTTTGACCATCGAGCCGCACAACGAAATTCAGGCATTTTGTTGAGTTCCAAGTTGATAGGTGTGGTTGTTTTGAGATGTTAGAGCCACCTTTGTCGAGGTTGTTGTCATATAGACTAATCTCTTTTACCTGTGAAAACTTATTTATACGCTATTGGAAAGGTTTTTACCAAGGCAGAGAGTGTGCTTTTGACCCGCTATAGCAGAAAGTTTGTCAAGTTCTGAGCCGCTACGGTGGACAGCTTTTTGTTTCAAGTCGCAACATCAAGTGATGTTTGAGTTTACATACCAGAAAGGCTTTCGATGTCTTTTCATCCCGCTACGACAGACGGTTCATTAACTTCTACCCACTATGGCAGACGGTTCGTTCACTTTGAGCTGCTACGATAGATGAAGGTTCAGTTTAAATATCGGGAAGGTTCCCAATCTTTTTCTGCGACGATGAAAGGTTTTTCAAGTTACAACCGCTACGGCAACTGAATTTTGATTTTGATTTTGTCTAACTTACGGAAGCCACAACTTTGGGTGTTTTCATCGTTTCAACCATCGTCGGGTCAGGTTTATCTGCCACGTCGGAAAAGGTTTTAGTTCTCTGCCGCAACGGCGGGCACGCTTACAACTTTGTTTCGGAATGTTTTTTGATTTGTTTTGAGACCCACCATGGTGGATGTTTTTCCCATGATGTTGCCGCTACAGGGGAAAATGTTTCTCGTCGATGAACCGACCCTCAGCAAGTCCATTACAGCGGAGAATTTTTTGTCTCGAAGCCGCTACGGCGGTTGGCATCCCATTTTCCTCGTCGATGTGTTTTTGGACTGCCGAGCCAAAAAAAGAATGCAGACGCATTTAAAGGTTTGGATCCGGTGGTTGTGGCTGGATTGGAATGTTCGGGAAACCATTGTCGGGTTCGTTCCCATGTTGATTTGTCCTCTCCGATCCGACGCGCTTATATTTGGCGCCAACGGCATTTTCCTATGTGTGTGGTTTTCTCTTTGGATGCCTATTTATTCACCTTTGGGAAAATGTTTTTACCATTGTGTTTTATGGAGAGGGTTTGAAATTTTTGTGTGATTTATCCCGTTCAAGTATTGTGTGATTGGTGGAGATCACATGTGGAGCTCACATGGCGCGTCCTTACTGAGTATCTGTCGACTGCATGTATAGCCTCCTACCTGCCAGGTAGGTTTTGAGATATTCCCTTTTCTATTGGTTGATTCAGGTTGAGTTGGGCAGAGTTGCAAGCTGTACAAGTGTTGGTACATCATACGAAGGGGAGTAGGTATTTTGCTTTGTTAGGTTTAAATAAGGTCCTCCCCATGTGTTTTTAGGTTAAATCCATCTTTAGGAAAGTCTCGACCTAGCTGAGGCCGCCTCACGTGCTCGCAAAGCCTTGATTTTTTCACCCAGTCCATTTAGAGGCGTTTCGCCCGCAAAACCTATTAGACCTCAACGAATCTTCAGAAGACCAAGCGTTACGCTGGCATGGACCAGATCTGTGTCTCGTCTTTGGGCATTTGTGAAAGCTGCATTTTCCTTACTTCACACAAAACTGGTGGGTTTGGGATTTGTATTTTTTGGCCGTGGGATATTGGGCTTGGCCGTTTTAACCTAGGGCATCGTCGCCCCGTGTTTCAAAGCATGGCCTTTGGGCCAAGAACCATTCAGAATTTGGGCATCTAAGTGTGGAAGAGCCGCGTGGTCATTAGCAATGTTAAAAATTGAACCCTTCCCAGCCCTTCCAAGAGCCTCGAGCCCTTAATTAGCCACACCTAGAACTTTCCCAAATCTAGCCATTAATAAACTTCTTTTGGTATTTTGGTTCAATTTAAAAGGTGGATTGTTGAGACTCATGCATGTTGTGAGTTGTAAGGATTCAATTGAATTAGTATTGATTCCATTGCCCCTCCATCCCATACATGTATGCTTTCATGACAAGTGTTGAACAACAAAATTTGATGCCCCTGCCCTGGTTATGCTAGCTTTGCTAACTTGCTTGGTATGTAGGGATTTTTTTTTAATATTTTATGAGTTGTGTATTATTTTTTCTTAGGTGCACAATCTTTATCATTCTTACACCTCTCAAGCTTCGATCGCACATGGATGCCCCAATATGGTTATGCCATAGTCTAAGTAGTTTTTTTTGTATAATGAAGTGTGCTCCAACTGGAAAAAAATACAATAGAATAGTTGTTATGTTACTGAACTATGTTACCGAATTGTAAAATTAATGATACACATATGACAACTTAATGTGTTCAAAATAAGTTTTATTGAAAATATATGATTTTTTCATGTAGATATTAAAGGGTGCTCAATTTTTTAAAATTGAAAAAAATTGAAAGAACAATATTTGTTTCTTGCTTTTTTTTTGTGAAAGGGTTTAGTTAATTATACTTCTCAATTGAAGTACAATTATTTATATTTCCATTCATATCTGAAAGGCTCATAGAATAAATGCCCCTCCAATTGAAATTAAGACCAGCCCTTCAAATTTGATCACTGGTCGTTAGGTTATTTTCTTCTAAAGTGCAGAAGTCGAGGCTCTCCTGCTCCAAGGTTTTATTACTTGAGTAGTGACCTTACTGACCTGCATCGTTTGTCTTCACATAATGGCTGAGGACAGCAGGGTAATGTAAAAAGTTGAGGATTGTTTTAAATAGTTTGCTCAGTATATCATATATGTTTGTTTTCATTCTTTCACTCAAATGAATTAGTTATTTTATGATGTAAACACTAAGACATCTCTTTGTTGTCACAGTTACAGCTCATTCCAGACACCATGAAAAAGAGAGGTAAAAAGAAAGGTAAGATCGTCGTTTATGACTCAGTTTCAGAGGTTACAGAGGTTGCACCCATACCGAGGTTAGAGATCATATATGAGGATACGAAGGACATCACCAGAGCGAAACCCAAGTTTAGATGGGGGAAAATCTATCACATGATGGTAGAAAAGAAGGTCTCAAAGGCAGGGTTGGAAGACCTCTCCCTATACGACAATATCATGCGATATGGGATCACTAAGGTGGCTACTAGGCCTGAAATTTTCCCTTGTGCAGAATTCATCGGGTGGATCTTTCCTAGAACAGATACCACAGGGATGATTATGAATGATGAGGAAAACAAGGGAGTTGCATTTTTTGCGCCTGTGTTTATATCAGTAGCCTACAGCTTGTCGGAGAAAGAAATCAACGTGACAACGAAGTGGGTGAAAATCATGAAGCTTGATTATACATCCATAACAAAGATGATGGTGATTGAGGGAAAAACATTCAGACACAAGCAATCAAGGCAGTACGAGACGACCCATCTACGGACCCCTTTCAGAGTGATAGCTCTAATGTTGAGTAAGATTTATGGCAAAGTTGATGGGAGGTTTTACAATTTTGGATGGATCCCACTGCTATACTATGTAGCTATGGAAGGGACGATTTTTAATTGGGCAGACATAGTATCCAAAAACTTAGCTAAGTGCATCAAAGCAACCCAGGAATGCTTGCAGCAAAGAAAACTAGAGTTCTATATGTCTTCCTTCTTAGTTGATTGGATCCTCTACCGTCACCGGTCCGAAAAACTAAATTGCATTTGGAAAGGGGGGGAAGCCCTTATATACTCAACTTACAAGATACTGGGGGCTCATAAGTATCATAATCACTACCAGATGATATGTGAAGAATTCCTAAGGCCTCTATATTAGCTAATTTTCTTAGAGGAATGTCCATGCTTATCTGAGGGAGCTCTAGAGTCCATCAAGGAATATGGGGATTACTTCTTATCAGAAGAAGGTACATATCTAAGGATGTATGGGGGAACCAAAGCTCCTTCATTGCTACCCAGATACGTGACTGATTACATAGTGCACAAGGAAGCTATTAGACAACTTTTTCTGGATGGTTTCGGAAGTCGTTTATTTGAGTTAAAGAAGGTTGTGTTCCCACCAGTGTCATTCTATGTGGGAAGCTATAAATTTTCCAAGGTCAAAAGTGCTCCGGAATTCGTCAAGGAACTAGAGATCTTCCACTTCGAAGAAAAGTGCTTCCACCAAAATGACTCCCAGGGTAAGGTGGCAGCCTATAAGGCAGCTCTGAAGGTGAACTATGAATATACAGACTATGTGGATAAAGATGAACATGTATACATGAATGTTTATAGCATGACCGCTTTGAGCAAGCGGTTGAAATGGAAGACCCCTGGAGTTAAGGGGAGCAGCAGTAGTAACCCAAAACCAAAAGAACAACATGAAGAATTTGCAAAGAAGACTAAAGAAGAGACTGCTCACAGATTGGCAGTAGGAGCAAAGAAGTTGTTGGAAGAAGAAGCACAAAGAGATAAAGAAGAAGAAGCTGCCAAGAAAAAGAATGAGGAGGCTATTCTGGGAAATATTGCAGAATTAGAGAAGTCAATAGCTCAGGAAGCATTGAACCCAGGGGTGATCACAGAAGAACAGGGGAAGGGAGATCAGGAAGATTTGGGTAATGAAGACCTAGGACAAATCCCTATTCGGGACAATCCCGAGAGCCTACCTGCCACATCAGAGAGTATATTGACTGGAGGACATATTCCTATGGTCAAAATGGGGTTGGTGCCATTCACCCCGTCCAAGAAGTATGATGTTGCAAGCTTGGAAGATATATGCTTTGATCCTAAAATAGATTCTATCATATGGAAGACTGAGAAGAATTTAAAGATAGGAACTGAGCCACCAATCACCACAGTGACTGAGAAGACAGTCGTGAAGAATGTAGAATAAAACCAAAAACGAATGGATTCCATGGGCATTGCCAATGCATATGCAAATACTCATAATGTGGATAAGCTCACAGAAACCCTTGAGCAGTATAAGGGCAAGATGGCAAAAATGGAAGAGGTTCTAAGGAAGGAGGAAAGAGTAGGTCGGGATTCAAAGAGAAAGTATGAAGCCACCCTTTTCAGCTATGAAAAACTTTAACAAGACTATCAAACACTGGGAGAGGATGGGGATGCATTGAAGTTAGCAAACATGGACCTAGAAAAGGAGAAGCAGGAGTTGGGAAGAAGGATTGCAGAGATGGAAGCTCAGAAGTCTACATCTAACCTGCAAGTAGAGCAGTATGAAGCACGGATTGCGGAACTAGAAGCACGAAATAGTTCCCTAGAAGTATTGTTGAAGGCAACCAATGAACAGAAGATAGACCTCACACCTTTGACAAAGCATGCTCTCATGTTTAGGGATAAAATATATCATATGCAGGTTCAGATCGCGGAGGAGGTCTTGAAGGTCAGACAAGTAGAAGCTCGACTAGAATAAATCTCAGTCATAGCTACTCATTTCAAATACAAAACTCAAAATGTCATAGAAATCATTCAAGGACAATTGTCATGGTTGGAAACAACCAAGGAGCCTCCAGAGAACACACCATTCAAGGACTCGGAGAGAGTGCAACTTGAATATGAACTGATAGGTTTTAGTAATAAAGCTGTTGAGAAGTTAATAGAGGCAGTCAAGAAAACAAAGGACCAATGCATGGAGTTTTGCAAGAAAGTACTTACAACTTATAACAGGTGCCAAACACCATCAGAGAAAAGGTTAGATGAACTTCCAGCGCATTAAGAACATTTGAAACAATTGCATGCTAGGTTGTAGGAGGATGAATTGGGCATACAGTTGATTAAGAGCTTAGACGAAAAGTACTCAAAAGTGTAATCGCTCAAGCAGCTTTTAGTAACTACCTATTGGAGGATCAGCTTCGAGTGCTTCCAGGCATAATGGCTAACATAAAGGCTCAATCTTCCAAGCATGAAGTCATTGTCAGATTTTTGGAGCCAGCAGACTTTGAGATAATAGTTATGGATGCTATGGCATGGAAGCAGTTTATTAATGAGTTGACCAGGTCCACTTAAAATGTTTTTTCCTATTTACACATGGGAAATCATTTTTTTAATATTTTTTATTTATGTCTTAATTAGTGAGCACACTAGAAGATTTATGTCTTAATATTTTGTATTTATGTCATTGTACTTACTATTGGAATCCATTTGTATTGTAATTGATATGCATTTGTTATTTTTTATGCAATTCTTCTAACTATATTGGTATCTTAAATAAATAATGAGCACTTACTTTCAAATATAACAAATATAGCATCATTACTCTATAAATTATAAATATAGCTAGTCTTGTAAGATACACTAATTTTGTTTATTATAAATTTGATATTATTTGAAAATAGACAAATATAGCATCACTACTCTATAACATATTTACTTCAAAATGTACCAAAATTGATATACACCAACCACTTGAGAAATAATTATAGGATAGATCATCGTCATATTTCAAGTATGAGAAATCAAAATCGATTGTCATATCAACCAACACATCAATGGCATGCGCAACACTAATTTACATCAACCCCAGGGTCTTGACAAATATGTTCAAGTTGAACGAGTGATGCCCTCATCCTAGAACAAAAATGAAGTGTATAGTTGAAAATATTGCATTTAGATGCAATCAACATAGAGAATTACAAGTATTTATCTTTTGGCAAAGATGTTGACCTTCGAATAAATCATGTCATAAGTTCAAGTCTGGAATTAATGGCATTGCTGGACATGTATTTGATAATGTTGGTACCAAAATTTTATCTGCAATAGCCATATTTGACTACGATTCGTGTTGTCATAGCTTGAATGTATCATTGACTTCAATATTTGATGTTGTTGTATCAACCAACAATGAGCTACTAATTTTGGTGTTGTTGCTCTGTGGTAGTGGGTTGAATGTATTGTTCACTACTAATTCTGGTCTTGAATTGCCAACCAATAATGAGATAGCCTCATCAACACTGTCATTAAATAATCGAAGCCAACAACTTTGAATAGATTGAGACGTGGATCCCTCAACTATAACAATAATCACAAAAATAATTAGATTAAGGCATTAGGTTCAGTCATGTACCTTATTTCAAATGGATTAAAATTTAAAGTTATATTGAAATACCTCTATTATATGGAATAGAGCATTGCACTATATCTGATCTGTGCTTGACATTTCATTGTTTCCAAGAAGAAATCTCCATTTGATCATCCATGCTTTTCCTTTTTCTGTGAACTAGTCCAACCCTTTGAAATTCTATTGCATCTTTTTTTGAAAGCAGTTTTTGACCATGTTGTCTTTTTTATTAAGCAGGCTCAAAAAGCTATGATGTCTATGTTTAGTGATCTTATATGGAGTTATAGTACAATCAAATATTTCATTGCACTCTTCACCTACACTTGACACTAGGGTGTTAAGTCTGTGTCCATGGTCCAAACTTGTAGGCGTTATATTTAACAAACACTTGAGTGTTTGTTGAGTTGATGACATAAGAAATATCATTCCATCAGCCTCGGACATGGAATTATCTTGTCCTGTAGTTGGGAAATCAACATGATCTGAGAAATTACCATCAGGAGATTCAAATCTTGGATGAAGCTCTTCTTGGATTTGTGGGCTTAAATCAACTCGTTCATTTAAATCAACTAGAAACCTAGGCCTCTCAATCATAATGCTAGAAACATTTGGTGATACATTCTCACCAAAAAAATTGTTTCCTACCACCATGCCAACCTTTATTACATGTTTACAAAGATAGCCATTCAAAGCCCAAACACAACCACAGAAAAAAAAAAAATCAGAACTTCTATATATGACCTTATACTAGGTATCATGAGTATTGTTATTCTGGCTATGAACCCAATATTCATTTTTATTATTTTCATCACATACGCATTCTTCATCTGGGATTTCATTTTCTCTGCGCTCGCTTCTAGCCAGTTGTTCATGGGATTTTCTAGGTCGTAAAATACCAGCTTCCTTTAAATGTTGCATATGGATGTAATAAGGTTCCACATTTTCCAACAACACATGAATGCCCCAGTCACCCCGCCTGTGGCATGCATTGTTCTTCTCATCAAGGTACCTTTGTTTTAGGTACCTATGGTACGACTCAATCGCATTATTTGTGTCTTGATTTGAATGTGGAAACTTTCTATAAGATTTCCCCCACATATCTAGAAAATGAAGGGGGTTAGAGAAAAAGATGAGACTAAAAACAGTGTAGTAGAGAATTAGAATATACTCATGACACACCTACAAAAAAATGCTTACAAATTTTGTTGTTATCTAGCCAGGTGGTTTTGGAATACCCCAAAAGCGTTTCTTCATCTTGAAATTCTTCAAGGATCTTTGCGATTGCTTTTTGGACCAAGAAATCATCCTTACATGAATTTATTATATCTCCTAGAGCACGAAAAATTGAGACTATTTTTTCCTTTCCACTAACTTTGCTTAAAACATTCTTCATCCATGCATGACAAACATGCCATATGCATAATAATATTGATGATTTAGTTAAACACCTGTAATAGAATTGTACTAAAAGAGATTAATATATGTATATACGTACTAAAACACTATTCATATCTCCCCATCCCTTATGAAAATATTTAAGCAAATCACGTTAAAGCCTCAATCTCAGTTGCAACATCATCTGTAATAAAAGCAAGAACTTGCCAATCTGGACGTTCTTTCATTCTGATCTCAAATAATGTTGATAACCATTTTTTAATATCCTCTGTAGTATTACGTGAGCAAATAACCCAAGCTATTGGGACACCATTTTGGTGCTTGTCGAAAACCATCAGTGTATAAAGTTGGTACTGCATTACAAACAACACATAATTATATTTAAAGTCCACACATAGGAAATCATTTTAATAAATATAATTATATGATATGCACAAGAAATTTGTACTCATCCCATATTTGTTCATGTTGAATGTAGAGTCCATGTATATAACATTATTGTGTGAGTATTTCAGCATCATTGATCGCATCCAACTTGTTTGTATACCAATGATAAATGGAATGTTTTGCATGGCATCCTGCTTTTGGTAGAAAAAAAACTTATCTAAAACCTTATTGTACCAACAATCCACACTACTTGGGTCACTTTCGTCCTTCACATATTCTTGTCTTTTTATATCATTGTACATGTTTAAAATATATTGTCTTGTTTCCAAGGCGTCTCGAGCTATCCCTGTGAACAATGGTCCAACTTCATGCTCCATGTCATGAATTAATTTATCCCATATCATTGTGACGTTAAAACCAGCTTCAACCATTTGTTTTACATTGGCTCGCATATTATTCGTTAGACGTGGTGCATAATTCAATGTTTGAGACCTGCCAACTGCATCCTTCCCATGACACACAACACCAGATTTATCAATATGCCTACATGTTGTATAACAACATCATTTGATCTGAGGCAGAGTCGATGCACAATGAAGTGGCACTTGTAACCAACTTTAATGCTTTGTCGCAAACTATGTTTCTTCATTGTAGTTTGAAATCTAGTCGTTGTAATCCTATCAGCTCGAACTTTACGAGTGGAATCTGGACCATATGCACAACAATACCTATCATATATATTTAAACTAGAGTAAAAATATAGATGCATGTTTTTATCGATTAGCTCGAATGATAAAATAAAAAAGTATATAAGCATGTTTCACACAATCAAATATGAATAACTATAAAGACTCACATAGCATACTCCAAATATGTGTCAAATTGAATTTTTTCGATCTCCTCTACTTTTCGAGTTCGGCGAGTATGAACAAGAAATTAAGTAGGGGAAGTTTCTCTCACTTGTTCTCCTTTAATAAAGTCTTGAAGTCTACAGTATGGAATAATTGCAACTTGGTCCCCCCATATTTCCATCCATGTCAAATATTCAGCAGAAAACTCTACCATATCTTCTGGATCTTCAACTTCCAACTCATTAATATCCTCCCACTTTCCCATTATAAAACCTCTACACAATCACATACAAAAATAAAAGCCTTATAAAGTATTATACTATAACTTAGAAAATAATTAGTTAAAAGGTATATAAACAAAGCAGGGGATAACTAGATGTGATGTCTTCATAAAGCTCTCAATCCAAGTGTATATACAAAACTTCATATAGGTACTTATGCTTTATCGGGGTGGAGATCGAGTCGAGGCAGAGTTCCAAGTCGGGGCGGAGATCCAACTCGGGCAGAGTTGCAACCGGGGCAGAGTTCTAGCCGGGGCAGAGTTCCAACCGAGGCAGAGTTCCAACCGAGGCATAGTTCCAGCCCAAGCATAGTTCCAGCCGGAGCATAGTTCCAATAGGGGATTCATACCACTGAGGTGAAATATCTGATCATTTTGATTCATAAGTGTGCCATGGGTCTCCCACTACGAGACACTATACACTTAGCCTCAAGTGAAAATTTTATGAGGTATTATATTAGTGTACACAACCTTCCAAAATTGGATGAATGAGGAGGATAGTATCACACTGATAGTATTTTTTACTATGAATGTACTCAAGAGAGCCATCCATAAACTACATGGGGAAAAATTCCCAAGATCTAATGGATTCCCCGTAGAATTGTTTTCAAGGTTTCTAGGAACTCATTCAATAACTGGTTGATAAAATAAGCTCATTGGAAATGGATAAAACAGATGTTGCATTGATAGCACAGCTAGACGAACCCTAGGAAGAAAGAAAATTATTGAAGGTCAAGGATTTCGTAGAAAAAGGATTGAGGTCACCCCTCCTACCATCATAATATTAGATGTGGGATACTTAGACACTCTTGGGATACAACATAAAATAATATAGTTTCTAAAAGGGGTGGAAGATTGCAAGGCTAAGCATAAGGAGGTTACAAGATAAGCCACTAGGTCATAAGCATGGTAGATAAGATGAAATCATTGGTAGGGATAGAATCTAAATGATGCATTGAAAAAGCTAACAAATGTAAAAGTATAATTGGCCAACATTTAGGACATGTGCACATGGTAGCAAAAGAATGAAGATACCCTGGAACATATCAAAATGAAAAAGAATATGGAGGCCATTAAGAATAACATATGGGAAGTGTTAATGAATGTACAAGTTAGGAAATACTTAGATGAGGTGAAGGATGGATTTGAACACTCAGGTGGTTATTGTCATCATCAAGGTTATTTATGTTTAAACCCCACAACAAAGCTTAGGTCCCAAACATAAATCCACAACAAAGCTTAGGTTTCAAACATAAATCCAATAGGCACCCAAGTTCCATTTTAGAGGCGAAATGTGTTGAGGGGAAACAAGTAAAAAAAACACAGAGGACAAGAGAAAATATGAGAGAATTGAAGGGAATATACATGAGAGAAAATAACAAGTATATACTAATAGGTTTACAAATAAGGCACTTACAGCCTCTCCGATCAGTTCTATGTTTATATGGGAAAATTTATTTCAAAAAATTGTTATATTGATATTATCACAATGTTATATGTATTCAGAAATAACCATTTGGGAATTATCCTATTGCAGTCGTTAAACTAAATCTAAATCCCAGATCTCTCACTGTTGGAGGTTTGCAACATGAGTTTTTTCTATCTTGGTAATGAGTTGTAACGTGAAAGTATTCGGTGAAAATGGTACATAAATATTGCAAACGCATTAGGTTCAGTTGTAATTTCTTTCAACCCACTTCCTGCGGTCCAGGAAGACCAAATATATCACACAGTTTTACACCATAAAAAATAGATATAAAGGCTGAAGCTATAAAGAAATTTGTACCCAAAAAATCTTGCAGCTTAACCGCTATTTACATTATGGTTGTGTCTTACTATAAAATGCCATAACATAAAAAGTTAACAAACTACTAAGCCCTGCATATTTCATTCAAAATTTTTGGACTTCACCCAAAACAAAGTTCTTTAATGCAAAATAACGTTTATTTTTAACCTCTTTGGACCTTTGGGTTTAACGTTTACTTGTTAAACATATCACATTTAACTGATTTCTCATCTCTCCTTGTTCATTTATATGGAAATTGTTTATTTTCCATTATATTTTCAGTGTCAAGTGATTGTGTTGGAATTTTTTTAAGTATAATTATTCTCATAGTTGTTTTGAGAGTGCAATTTGCTAACACATGCGCACCTAGGATAGGTGTGTAGAGAAGGGACCAAGCCACCGTCCATCGGTCTCGCTAAATGAGCCACCACAGTCTTCGCCCTTCCCTGCTACAATGTTACCGAGTAATGGATTCATAGTCCACCATATGAATCGATGGCTGAGAAAGAAGACGCTACCACGCACCAGAAACGATTAACTCGCTGAAAGAATTCCTGAAACTAGTCCTGAAGTCCTGAAACTATTAACAGTCTGAGCTTGCCCCTCCTCCAATCTGATCTGAACTCGTTGAAAAGAAACAAGGGTGCAAGGAGTGGCGAATTTCGACGCCAAATGAATTTCGAAACCGTGGTTGGTAATGCATTAATTTGATGGCATCAATTCTTTGTTTTCGTCGTCGACGATGGGTTGGTCAGGGTTTTATTTATCAGAAAATGGTGGACAGGGTCTCGTATTCGAAAAATGGTCGACGGGGTCCCATATCGGTAAATGGTGGACGGGGCTAGGGCGTCGTATTTGGCGGTCCGTTTGGCGGAGGGATGGGGCGATTTGAGGACCCCATGATGGATCATGGCATGTATTGGCCGCATGATGTCATGGGTACATATTATCCCCCTGCATGACGATGTAGGCCATGCATTTTTCGATGGCATGCATCGATCCATCTGGACTGACCTTGCCCGCCTTATCACCATAGTTCATCGGGATGCCCTACAACAGGTGCATTAAACACTCTGTTGTGAGGTGCATATTGCTTTCCATAATATTATTGGTTTGAAAGGACAAGTGCATGTTTTTCAAGATCCTTAAGTCGTGCAATGATTATTAAGATTTTATCGAGGTTCAAATACTTATATTTGATTTGATATGTGAGGAGAAGTGTTACAATGATTGCTAAGATTTTACCAAGGTTAAAATAATTATATTTGATTTGATATGTCCAGAGAAGTGTTAGTTCAATTCAAGTTTGGACAACATCCTTCCTAAGGGGAAAGGCTATGGGAAGTGATTAAAAAGAATTTTCTTGGGGGGAGAAGGAAGGGAAAAAAAGTAGGTTGGAAAACTTACGAGAAATCTAGAAGCAAGAGGGGAACGAGGGGGAAAACCATATCTAAACGTGAGGGGTTGGTTAGGGAAGTTGGAATATTACTCAAGCTATCTTGTTGAGTCTAGTTGTTGTTGTTAAAACCATGAGCATAGAGGGATAGGAAATCAATAAGTTTCCTAGAGCTAGGGAGTCTTATGGGCTACTCCTAGTTGGTTAGGAGGTAAATCCTAGTTTGGACATACTAGATTGGGCTATTGCAGAGGAGGATTTGAATGGATTTCTAACTCAACAAGATTATTGAGGTAATGTATTGATTCTTCTTGTTCAATTTAGTTATAGTTTAATTGAAGGAGTAGTAGAGTTAAATGATTAAATTAGATGCATCATGGTTAGAACATATACAATAGAGAATTACTGCAAATTGTAACAATGAATTTAGAAATTATGCCTTCAAATTTATTTTGCCAAAATTCAGAATGGGTATTTTGCAAAGCTAATGAGTTAGATTAACTTAGTTGATAAACACCATGAAAGAAATGAATGCTACAATAAAACCTGTTATTTTTCTAGTAGCTTAAATTATGTTTAAAATAGTTTCATAACTAGTCATCTACGGTTATGGGTTTTGCATGCCTCAACCCCCATTAATGTTAGGACATTCGACCTTATAGAATCTTTTTGAAATTCCATGCGTGACTAACTCTATTTGTGTGAGTACCTTGAATGGGTGTGGCTCATTGGCGTCGATTGATATGAAGTCACTTGTTGTAAATGGAGGTCACGAGATCAAACCCCACCTAGGTTTACCTGTGTCCCATGTCTTGTGGGCAGGTGTGGGGCACCTAGGGGTATAGTGGTAGCGAGAATGTATCCCTGTACCCCATGCCATGTTAGAATTGCACATGCTAAGGTAGATTATCAGCATTTAATTTCAATTTCATAAAAGTATATAGACAGGATCACTGAAAGAAATAGTATCATAAGAACAAAACAGATTTATCCTGGGAAAAACCCAGCAAAAGCTTCCTCAATATAGATGTCCCAAAAGATAAAAGGTAAAACCCAAAATCGATCCTCCTCCTTCTCCAGCTACAGCTCTTTTTCTCTCTCTCATGCGCTACACAAGTGAGTGTGTGTGTCTCAAATGAGAGGTGCCTCACTCTATTTATATTCTTTCGTTCACTTGACATTTAACCCATTTATGTAGGCTCGAGTAAAGTTAACTCAGTTATGTAGGCTAGAGTATACATAACTGGGCTAACTTAATATAATAATATATTCTGGAGGGTACTAATGACCCGACTTACAACGGAGGGGACTTCCTCATGACTCTTAGTAATTCTCCCGATAGGAACATCGGGGTACAAAGAAATACAAATGATTCTCCTAATAGGAGCATCGGGGACCAATAAAATACATTTAGAATATTCTTCGAAGTTATAATAATTCAACACTTCCCCCTTAACGAGAAGGGTATTCTACATCATCATCAACAACAACGACGACAACAACTGTAGGAGGGAGAGGGTATCATCAACATCATCAAGGTGATACATCTATAAATCATTGGAATCTTTTCATCATCTTCAACATATAGTCTTCATCTTCAAACTTCAGCAGCAACAACACTTTTAGCGCTTGATATTTCAATCAGCAACATCAACATCTGAAATTTCAATCAGAATCATCATCATCATCATGATTTGAACTTTCGATCAGCATCATCATCATCATAATTTACTCTTTCAATCAGCATCATCGTCATCATCACATTCTGATCTTTCGATCGGTAACATCATCATCATCACACTCTAATCTTTCAATCAGTAACATCATCATCATCAGCAACAACCTGCAATCCACAATACGAAGACGAAAGTCTTTGGATCACTTTTGGACTTAAAGTCCAGGGATGATGCAATCCTACCACATTCTCGAGTACCGAAGTCACCGGATCCATTCTAAACAAAAGTTCAAGGATGATACAATCCTACCACATTCTTGAGTACCGAAGTCACCGAATCAGTTCTGAAGAAAAGTTCAAGGATGATACAATCCTACCATATTCTTGAGTACCGAATTCACTGGATCAGTTCTAAACAAAAGTTCAAGGATGATACAATCCTACCACATTCTCAAGTACCAAAGTCACCGTATCAGTTCTGAACAAAAGTTCAAGGATGATACAATCCTACCACATTCTCGAGTACCGAAGTCACCGTATCAGTTATGAACAAAAGTTCAAGGATGATACAATCCTACCACATTCTTGAGTACCAAAGTCATCGTATTAGTTCTGAACAAAAGTTCAAGGATGATACAATCCTACCACATTCTCGAGTACCGAAGTCACCGGATCCGTTCTGAACAAAAGTTCAAGGATGATACAATCCAACCACATTCTCAAGTACCGAAGTCACGGGATCCGTTCTGAACAAATTTTCAAGGATGATACAATCCTACCACATTCTCAAGTACCGAACTCACCAAATCCGTTCTGAACAAAATTTTAAGGATGATACAATCCTACCACATTCTCGATGACTGAAGTGACCGAATCACTTTAGGACAAGTGTCCCAGGATGATACAATCCCTCTTCATTCTCGAGGACTGAAGTCACCGGATCACTTTAGGACAGATTTCTCGGGATGATACAATCCCACTGCAACATAACTGCTCCCCCTTTCAAGGAAGGTCTTTCCGAACAACACCAAGATTGTCTCGAAAGTGTTTGAACTTTACCCGAGATAGAGGCTTCGTCAACACATCAGCAACTTGCTCATCAGTAATCACATACTAGAGCTTTATGGCTCCCTTCTGTATCATATCTTGTATGTAGAAATACCAGATTTCTATGTGCTTCGATATTTCATAGAACACTGGGTTCTACGACATCTTTATACAACTTTGGTTATCACATAGAATCTCAGTAGTATCCATCTCTAGGTCAAAGAGACTTGACATCATCTTTCGAAGCCATATGGCTTCAAAAATAGCAGAGC
The DNA here is from genome assembly GCA_001517045.1 of Pseudotsuga menziesii. NCBI lineage: Eukaryota > Viridiplantae > Streptophyta > Pinopsida > Pinales > Pinaceae > Pseudotsuga > Pseudotsuga menziesii. Next base: position 145,931 of record LPNX010612410.1, read on the forward strand.
AAGCTGCTATGTATTCTGCTTCGTTCGTGCTAAGAGCAATACTGGACTGTTTCTTACTAAACCATGAAATCATAGCAGACCCCAAAAAAAACCATCCACCTAATGTGCTTTTCCTGTCTGAGACACTTCCACCCCAATCTGCATCTGTATAGCCATACAATTTGTAATCATGGTTTCCATCATAGTATAGACCAAAGTTTATAGTGCCTTTCAAATATCTCATCACATGTTTTGCAGCTAACAGGTGAACTCGTCTAGGTTGAACTAGATACTGACTCAAGGTGTTCACACCAAAACAAATGTCTAGTCTAGTATTGGTTAGATAAATCAATGACCCAATAATCTTTCTGTATTGAGTCACATCCACTAACTCTGACGAGTCATCATCTAACAACTTCAGGTTGGAATCCATGGGTGTGGCCATGGATTTACATTCCAACATATCAAATCTTTTCAAAACTTCCACTGCATACTTTCCCTGATTGAGAAAGATGTGTTCTGAGTTATTCCATACTTCCAGACCTAGGAAATAATGCATTAGACCAAGGTCTTTCATCTCAAATTCTTCAGCGAGCTTCTTCTTGCATTCTACAATCTGTTTCTCATTCTCTGTCAGAAATAGATCATCCACATACAGTAATAGTATGACAGGTTCATCTTCTATAACCTTGAAGTAAAGGTTAGGATCGGCTTTACTCTTGGAAACTCCCATGCTCATCAGGAAACTATCTATCCTTCCATACTGAGCTCTGGGAGCTTGCTTCAAGCCATACAGTGCCTTCTTCAACTTGCATGCGTGAGTTCATCTGTCTTCTACCTCAAATGCTTGTGGTTGTTCTATGTATACTTCTTCTTCAATCACACCATTTAGGAAGGTTGTTTTCACATCCATCTAGTGTAAGTCCCATTTCATCATGGATGCAAGTGCCATGATGTCTCTAATTGAAGTATGCCTTTCTACTAGTGCAAATGTTTCTTCGTAATCAATTCCCTCTTTCTAAGAGAAACCTCTAGCCACAAATCTAGCATTGTACTTATCTATACTTTTGTCAGCTATATGTTTTATCTTGTAGATCCATTTGGAGGATACTACACTCTTGCCTTCTCGTTTGGGAACTATATCCCACACATTGTTCTTCATTATTGACTGATATTCTTCAGGCATTGCTTCTACCCATTCTTTCTTCTGTACAGCTTCTTCGTAGTTTGCAGGTTCTTGATCTACAAGATCACACATCAAAGCCACATAGTTGGAAAATGTCTTGGGATTCTTACTTACCTGTGTGGAGCCTTCAGGAGCTCCATATCTTTCTGTTTCTTGTATAATTTCTCTTGCCCAAGCAGGCTTTCTCTTTCGTGATATCTCCATCGTAGGAGGTTCTTGTGATTCTATCATATCATGTTCTTGAGGAACTTCATCTTTAGGGAGGAATGTAGTCTCTACATTTCTGGGTGTTGCATCTTCCTCATACACATCTTCATGTTGGAATTTTTTGGATCTCTTGAGAGCTACTTCTTCATCAAATGTTACATCTCTATTGATTTCCATGTGATGGAATCTAGGAATGTAAACTTTGAATGCCTGGGATACTTCACATTATCCAACAAATATCCCCTTCTTTCCGGAAGGGTCCAACTTGGTTCTTTTCTCTTTTGGTATATGAATATATACTGGACAACCAAATATTTAGAGGTGAATTACCTCAGGCTTCTTTTCTGTGAACATCTCTTCTGGAGTCTTGAATCCTAGAGCACTATGAGATATTCTATTATGTACGTAGACAACAGTTCTTGCTACTTCTTCCCATAGATGCATTGGAAGATCTTGATCATATATCATTGTCTTCGTTGCCTCCATGATGGTTCTGTTCTTTCTTTCTACAACACCATTATGTTGAGGATTGTAAGGAGTGGCTAGTTCCCTCTTGATTTCGGCATCTTTACAGAAGGCTTCAAACTCTTTTGAAGTATACTCTCTGCCATTGTCTAATCGGAGTGTCTTGATTCTCTTGTCTGAAAGATTCTCTATCAAGGCTTTGAATTCCTTGAAATTCTCAAACTCTTCACTCTTTTATTTCAAGAAGTATATCCAAGTCTTTCTTAAATAGTCATCAATAAATGTAATATAATAGTCAAATCCACTTAAATATGTGGAGAACATTGGACCACACACATCTGAATGAATCAATTCCAACATACCTTTTGTTTTTGTTTCACTCTTCAGAAATGGATTCTTGATGTTCTTCCCTTTTGCACATCCCTTGCAAATTCCTTCATGTTTGATCTTCAAGTATGGTAGTCCCATCACTACTTTGTTCACATGAGGTAGTGCCTTGTAATTTATGTGGGAAATCCTTCTATGCCATAGTTCACTAGGGTTAGTGGACTCATGAACAAGGGTGGTTTTTGAATGTCCCTTGAGTTTATACATGCCTCCTTCTTATTCATTGATAACAACTGCATCTTCAATTTTCATTCCTTTGGGCCACATGAATACTTGGCCATCTATGAATGCAAATCTCAATCCTTTCTTATCTAAAGCTGAGATAGAAAGTAGATTCTTCTTTAGACCAGGTACATACAATGCTTCTTTCATCTTCAGGGGATTTCCTGAATCAAGCTTGTAGCTTGCTTCCCCAATTCCTTTGATTCATAGTCATCTCCTAGAGATAATTTATGAGGAGAGTTCTTTTCTTCAATTCTTGAGAGGTTTTTCTTTTGTCCTGTCATGTGATTTGAAGCACCACTATCAATAAGCCAAGTGTCCTCTCCAAGTGTTATAGATCTAGAGAGTGCAGAGAATAGTACATACTCTTCTGCATCATCTTCTCTTGCTTGCTTTCTTGGAGGTCCTTCCTCTTCTTCTTCTTCATCCTCATCTTTAGCTAGATGGGCTGTAACATCCCCGACCCTCTGACAAGCAAAGAGGACGCTACCAAACCATTAACTATCCAAGAAACTAGCCCCATGAACATGTACATACATAAAAACTAAAATTCCTTGAAGTAAAACATGGAGAGATGCATAATTATTCAATATACAGCGGAATCAAAACATACATTCAGGAATTCAACATGTTCATCATAATTCATTAAACATCAAATATGATTACAGAGATTGAACACAAGAATACTTATCTTATGAATAACTTGTCCCGCAACCAACTACGTCGCTACAACATTCCACCCAACCATAGGCCAGTGTGCTCCTTAATTTCTCAGCAACACTTCCATCCCCAAGTTGGGCATGATTCCCCAAGGAATAAGGAACTAAGCAGGCTCACACATAGCCAAAGGTACACAAATTAGCCAAGCCAACATAGTTGGGTTTATCAGGCCATTAGGGAGCTGGGAAAAGCTGAATGCTAAGCTGGTGGGCTCACCGAAGAGCTAAGGACACCTATACCAGAACTAGCCCGACTTATAGGACACCCACACACACCCAACACAAGGAATCAGTCCCTTCTCTGCTACACAGTCCCTCAGGCCCTGACTTCCCTTCCAGTGCTATTCAGGGATTGTGGAGAAGAAATCCAGCCTTCTATCTCTTTCTATGAAGCTCCCAAACACACTGGGTTTATCAAGCATACCAAGCCTTCAGTCCCACTCCCACACAGTCCAAAGACCAACCACTGCATACACACAGCAAAACGAGGAATTCACAGCTCTGGGGAAGAAAATCAAACACCACAGAACAACCGAGGTGACAATTTAGGTATTACACAGCCCTGACTGGGAAATTTGATTCCTGAGTCGTTCTTGGCCCTATGGTGGCCAAAGTGACTCAATAATAACCGACAACAACCCAAAACAAAAATGAACCCATAGCAAACCCAAAACGAAAATGAACCCACAACAAACCAAAATTGTGGGGAAACCAACAGCAATTTCTCAGCTGCGTGAGGAAATAAAAACAATCCGTGTGTAGGGGAATTCCAAGCATGCGCGTGAGTATAAAATGTCCAGGAATACCAATCATAAAATGAGAACCCCCAAGAACCCAAAACGTGAATGGCACATACACAGGAAAATCGTGGATGCCAAAAAAATGGCTCCCCCAGCTCTCTACATGAGGAAACAATGAAGAAAAATGGAGTCGTGGTGTTTCCCCTGCCCACATGAGGGTGAATGAGTCTGCTGGTGGAGTGTGCATGTGGGGAAGGACTGATATTCCTGCCACACACCACTGCGCAACAATCACTACCCAACTAACATCAGAGGCTTTTAATGTGGTAGTTGACTGAGGAAAGGTGATTAAGTCAAAAGGGTGGGTGACAGCTAAAAGGGTTTATCAATTGACACTTGGATTTTCCCTATTGGCCCAAAGTTTAATAATTCCCCCTCCTTATCCTTAGGAAAATCATGCCCTTTTCATTATGGTTGCATTGACATAGCTGGTTGGGGTTCATTTTAATTGAAATGCATAATTACATGATGCCAGAATTATAATGTGTCGGATAACACAATATACCATCGGCAACAATTTCAATCACCGAAACATAAAACAACCAAATCGATGGTGGGGATTTTTCCTTTAGCTCCACACCACGATTAATTACAATATATACATCATATACATTTTAATGCAAACGGGGTAAAATCCAGGGTGTTACATGGGCATGATGTCTTTTGTTGTTGTTGATCCTCTTTTGATATTCTTGTCTCTTCATAGGACAATTTCTGGAAATGTGTCCTATCTTATCACAATGAAAACATTGAAAACCGGAGTAGTCCTTACTTGGAGGACTTTCTCTTGTTCTTTGGATTCTTCTGGGAGGTTGAGACTCCTTGTGGTTTCTCTTCTTGAAGTTAGGTTGAATTCTGCTTATTTTGGTATGAATGGCTAGGGATTGATCATATTCCTTCAGTAGAGCTTCTCTGTTTGCCACTCTAGTCTCCTCTTGGATACAATCTTCCCATACAACATCAAACTTCAAGATTTCCTTCCTAGGACACATTATCTGGATGAATGACTCCCAAGGTCTAGTGAGACCATTGAGGGTAGTCATAACCAACTCATCTTCATCAAGTTTGTCTCCAATGGCTTCTAGTTGTTCCTTGAACTGGAAGACCCTTGTGAAGTAGTCCTAGATGGATTCTCCATGACTCATCTTGGTGCTCTTCAGTTGAGCTCTTAGATTCATCTTTATGTTGATGTTTCTTCCTTCATACATTCTTGATAGGGATCATACATTTCTTTCGAAGTCTTCTTGGATGACACTTGAGGGATCAAGTGATCCTTGATAGAGTCAGCAATAATCCTTTATGCCCTAATCATATCCTTCTTTTGCTTCTCCTTAGCTTCAGCTTCTTCAGGTTCTATAACTTCATCTTTGATATACTTATCAAGATCATTCTCTTAGAGAATGAGTCCAATCCTGTATTTCCATGCTCGGCAAGTCTCTATGCCTTCCAGTTTGTCCTCAAGCTTAGTGCTTGGGGACATCTTCTTAGAAAGTCACAAAAAAATGAAATTTTGCAGAATGAGAAACTAAAATTACCAGGAGATGCGCTTGACTAAGGCGAGTTGACTGGTGTGCTTGGTTTATGGATATATTAAGTCTTCACCTTTCAAATCTAACTTGTGAGATTCAGCACTGCGGCTTCTAGCCCTTTTCTGGTTCATTGGATTTATGTTTTTCTGGTGCAATGTCAAACTAGGGTTTGACTTTTCAGGATATCTGCTCCTCCAAAAAATTTGATCATAGGCTCAGAAGATGGGCTCTAGGAGGGCGCAACTTTCCATGCAATCAATTCTTCAAAACTCAAAATTTTCCCGAAACCCTAATTTCTTGTCGGGGATAGAGAGAGCGTCTTTTCCCTTGTGAAAGTTTTCATATTTAGGTTAGCTCTGATACCATGTTATAATTCCATATGCTAAGCTATATTATCAGCATTTAATTTCAATTTCATAGAAGCATATAGACAGGATCACTGAAAGAAACAGTATCACAAGAACAACAAAGATTTATTCTGGGAAAACCCTAATGGGAAAAACCCATGAGTAAAAGCTTCCTCAATATAGATGTCCCAAAAGATAAAAGGTAAAACCCAAAACTAATCCTCCTCATTCTCCAGCTACAGCTCTTTTCCTCTCTCTCATGCGCTACAAAAGTGAGTGTGTGTGTCTCAAATGAGAGGCGCCTCACTCTATTTATATTCTTTCGTTCACTTGACATTTAACCTAGTTATGTAGGCTCGAGTAAACTTAACTCTGTTATGTAGGCTCGAGTAAACAAAACTGGGCTAACTTAATATAATAGTATCTTCCTGAGGGTACTAATGACCCAACTTACAATGGAGGGGACTTCCTCATGACTCTTAGTAATTCTCCCAATAGGAACATCGGGGTACAAAGAAATACAAATGATTCTACTGATAGGAACATCGGGGACCAATAAAATACATTTTGAATATTCTTCGAAGTTACAATAATTCAACATGTCACACAAGTACCAGGCCAGCTCCAGTTTTCAATTCCCCTAGTTACAAAAAACAAAAAAACTCTATATGTGTGAGTAATGGACATTGACATGGCATCCACTTGGTACCATGGTGCCAAAAAGATAGGTCAATTTGTGGGAGGCATAACTTCCACATATGCACTATGATTGAGGTGTTTTTCGTGTTGTTGGAAATCTCCCAATGTGTAGAATAATGTTGTGGGGTTCTGATCTAAACTCACAAAAATTTTACCCAAAAATAATTGTGTAAGACGTTAAATGATCTCCATAATTTTTTGGACCTCAAATCACCAAAAAATGACCTTCAAATGACCTTCTAAAAAGATGTCCCTACAAGCCAAAGCCTTCAATTTTTCCACCTTGGAAGTAGTGAAATAGATGAGAAGTTATGTAATGATTCATTCTTTATCACACCTATTGATTTAGGTAGGATTTTGGTCCCCAAAATATTTTATTAAAAAAAGTGAGGAAATTGTTCCTCTACCTTCTCCACGAACCACCATTTGGCCTTACATAGAAGTTGTCCATTCAACCCAAGATGCCAAATCAAGTTGCCTCAATTTGATTGTCATGGATTTATTTTACAAAATTGTATCTTCTACTAACTTTTCCTAAGCTTTTGGAGCTAACACTACTAAATTTGAAATATTTTTCAATGGTTTTTTTCCAAAATTCCGACGATTTTTCATCGCAGATCTGATGAATAGTCGTCACTCTAACCATTAAACTAGAATTCGTCAGAGTTGCAACATTTGTTCAATATTCATGCTTCTGAGGTTCATCCACAAATGGAAAGCACTAACAAGTATAAAAACTTTAAACTAGCAATGAAATTACCAACTGAGTAGCTAAAACAATCTATAAATGAAGCCAGAGAACAAACTAAAGGGTAAATAGAGCATATATTTCATAATCAGTCTTTCAAATACACATAAGAGTCATTTACTTAGCTTATGAACAAGTCTGAAGACCTCCTCTTGCCAGCCAAAAAATCGAGCCCTTAGTCCTCTTTGTGACATACATTAATACTATCCTTCAAAATTGGTTAAAGACTAAACCCTAACTGCTTTTCAGCCTACTCATCGAAAAAGTTCTATCAAAATAATAATTACACAAATGAAATATCCTTCAAAACATAACTAATAACCGATTGTGTTAACAAGCTTCACAGATCTTTAGCTGCTTCAGCTAACAAGGCTATCCCTTCTAGGGCTTAGGCCTTTCTTCTAGCTTTCGGTTGCTTTGTTCCATCTCTGCCATCTTTCTAGTGAGTTCTTCATTTTGCTGCTGTAGATCTTTGATGGTTTGTTTTAACATTGTAAATTGAGACTCTGTATTTCTCTTCCTTTTCAATGCCTCTTTTGAGACTGCAATCAGCTCTTGATAGTGGCTATTCACCTCATCTAGATCCTCTCTGAGTCTTCTATTTGCCATGACCAAGCCATCATTTGTCTCTTGCATATATTCCACCTGATATTTATATTGTTTTACAGTTCTCTGTAAATTTTCCTTTTCTGAATCAAATTCTTTATTTCCTGCTGTACTTTGCATCTCATTTGGAAGCCATGGAGTGTTTAGTCTCCTATAGATTTCTTCATCTTCTGGCAACAATTATGTAGGAGTTTTAGGAAAACTTAGGTTTTCTTCAATCTTAGCTTCACAGGGAACACTTTCCTCAACCCTCACCTTCTTTTCTGAGTGAGAGAACTTTATCTTACCTTCTTGTTGCTCCTGCAACATTTGACTTCGTATCTCTAGAAAAATATCAGACAATTTAGTCTCAGTAAGGGTAGACTCTCTTTCCGATTCCATTGGCCTTTTACCTTTACTGTTACCCTTATCAACATCCAATTTTTCATCAGAGGAGGAGTCATCTATCACTGTTACTTATTCTTTATTCAATTTAGGGTTCAACAATTTCTTCATATTTAGCCTAAGCTTGTTTTTAGGTCTAGTCTTGGGTCTCCACATAGGAGCAAGTTCCCCTAACATTTTGAAAGTTTTGCCCTAATGGGTGACTGAGGAAAATTCAATAACTATTAGCTTCTTTCTCTTTGGTACTACTACCTCATCTTCCTGCCTGTGAAATTCCTATTTAGTGCCAACCTTAGTTTCATCAACAACAAGAAGTTTATCCTCCTCAAATAGGCATTTATCATCATCTGACACGACTGTGATTGGACTTTGTTTTTGAACTTCAGTATCGTCTTCATCACCTGAAATTTTCTCTATAGGTACAATCTTTTCAGCAACAAATGTCTCTGCTGGTGCATCATCCTGAACAGGCTCGGTCTCCTTATTATAAGACTGCAAATCTTTGTTCTCAATGTCATTAAGATGTTGTTTAGACTTACAATCTTCTTTTGCAGGCTCTGCAACTTCCTCTAATTTAATATTGTCTTCATCTTTAACCTTTATCTTTTGTCTAAGCTTTCTGATCAAGGTCTGTCCTTTATCATCTTGTTTTCTTTGAGACTGTCCTTCTTGACTATTCTGAAACCCTGACCAAAAAAGGAAATATTCCCAATTTTTTCCTTTACTCTGCAAAACACTGTTGATAATGAGTTTGATAAGTCCATGGTGAAAAATGGACTGTCTAGTATGATTTTGGTGTTCCTTGATTCTGCAAGACATCTTCTGTTGGATTTTCAACAAGAAGAAGGGCAGGTTCATCTTTGACTCATTACTGAGGTGTTGAAGAAACCTGAAGTGGTATTTAAAAATGAAGGCATATCTTCCTTCACATGTAAAATAACTCTGTAAAACCTTAATAGGTTCTATCCATTCAGGCCTGAAGTTATTAATGGGTACACCCTTACCCCAATCTGCAATTACACTAGGCAGTAGGTACCTTTGTGCATTAAAGGTGAATGGCACCTTCTTAAACCATAGTTCTCCCTCATTTTTAACTCCTGTTGCCTCAGCTACCAACTCTTTGGTCAATTTGAATTGCAAAGTATCAAAAGATACAGTGTCTTTGTCATAGCACTGAGCAAACTTATGGGAGACCTCTGCATTGTATCCATCAATTTTCTTGAAAAATATCAACCATCCTGCATTTTCAAATAGCTCAGCACATTCTGGAAATTTATCTATCCAACTGAGATCAGTGAGCTTAGCTCTATTAGTTTTTCCACTTTTTTCATTTTCACTATGGTTTGCAGCACCTGTTAATAATCTCATAGTCTATTTATCTTCAAATTTGCACAGTTTTGGTAGTCTATTTATCTTCAAACTCTCACAGTCTGCCTTATCACACAGTTTAGGAAAAGTTTTGTACCAAATTTCAACAATTTGACGTAATCACAGCTTCAGGGATCTCCAATAGTTCTACTCTGAACTTTACTAGCTTAAACGATAAATACTTAGATATATTGATTAATATTTCATCATTCATAGTCTATTGAATGAGCAAATTCATATCCTTCCTTAGAATTTTGACATTATAGGCTTTATCAGAAAATGCCTAAATTTAACAAACCCTATCAAATGCCACGCGGGGTACCTACTTAAAAGCTTAATACAAGCGCTGGAAGTCGATCTCTTCAAAGGTTAGGCATCGAATTCCACGTTCCAGCTGTGTCCAACTGTCCAGATCGCTTCAAACTGTTCCTGTTGGAAAGCCCTAATTCTTCATTCAACTGTCAAAACTCCGATTTCTCAGCAATATTTTTCCACCATGACTTTCAATGCCTTCGTATTCTTCAGCTTAAGAACATATTCCCGAAAATACTGCCTCGTTCCACTCACTGTCATCATTCGCCATGAACTGCATACAATTGCCACAATCTCCCTCACATGATGACCATACACATGTTTCAATGATAAACCTGGCAAGACACATATCAAATGTGATAATTGATGTGGTTAACACCTTAGGGACGAAAACCCCGAAAAAATCAGACTGAAAAATAACTATTTTGGCACTTGCGACTTTCTTGTAGCGCTCTAGTGTATTAATTTCGCTCTTGCGCTACAAGAAAGTCCAAAGGCATAATTTCATCTCATTAAATCACTAATCATGTTTAAGACTTGGTTTATATGATTAATCTCGATCTTAGTGTCATTTATGAAACCATTTAATCAATATATACCTTGTAGAACCCTTCAAGAATGAACTCTAAGCAAAATTTAAAAAAGCAAGCTTAAAAATAGGAAAAATCAAAATGATGAAAACTAAAAGGCTTAAACTCAAAATTAACCTTTATAAACTAAAATTTCCTAGAAGCAAAAATATTAGCAAGTTTCAAAAACATAAACAAAAGCATAAAACTAAGGAAGACAAAATCATGACCTAACAGAAGTTGTGGGGCAAGAATCAATGTAAAATAGTTTATGTGGCAAAGAATAAAATAAAGGGATGTGGTCGGCATTGTAAAGGACTAAATTGTTTTGAGATGGATTCTAATAAGATTCACAAATGAAAGTAGAGAGTCAAACGACACAAAAAACAAACCTAAATTTTGAGTTGAAACAATCACAAGTCCATTAGAGATAGATAACCCTAGTGTGCTAGAGAGAGAAATATGCCCAAGTACAAGTACAATGCACAAGAATGCAAAAACACCCAATAGAATATGCAAAACACAAGAGAACCCTATTGAAGAATGTGGAGACTTCATGTATTTCATCCTACTCATACTCTTAGATTATTGAGATATGGGGATAAGAATTATGGACATTAATTACATCATAATTTTAGGCTCGTTATTCAAGATCCAAATGAATATAGGGCAATGAGAAACATATTTTCTCATTACTGCACATAGGTTGTTGGTTATGAGTTTTATGACTTTAGGCTCGGGCACAACGGGAAAAGGCTGGTGGTTCTGGTCATTTTGTGAGGGTTGTTTTATTTCCTAAAATTTGCAACATTAACAGAGTAATGAATAGCAAAATGTTAATGTGCTTCCGCATCTGATTTATGTGCATATATAGTCCCATAGATTGCTAATTAGTAGGCATGTCTAGTAAGGAAGGATGCCTTCATTGAGGTATGATATAGAAGATGTGTCAAAGGACAGTTTCCTTTGGCATCAATTCAAAATTAAAGGAAACTTTCATCCTTGTTTTAAATCTAAAGAAAAATTAAGAAAATAATCATATAGAAATAATGATCATTGCTCGGGTTATGGTGGATTCAGTGCTTGCTATATGGAATATTTTGACTAGTTGCTGCAAGAAAATAAGCAGCAAAATTAGGTACCTTTTTCTCATAGTTTTGGTTCTATATTGAAAAGACGGAAATTCCCATCTTAGGCAATTGTTGTAGCTAGAATATTTTGTAGGGTCTTCAAATTCAAAATTATAGCAGTGACAACTTCCCTTGTTATATTCCCAATGAGTTTAGTGGTGACTTGGAACAATTACTTGATATTTCTAGTTGGAAACTCTAGACCTTGTTGGTAAGAGGAAGCAACATAGATATTTATGTATTTTTTATAAATACATTTTTTTTTCTTGAGAGAATATTTGAGAAGATATTATGAATCGACTAGAATGGTTACTGAATCTGGAATGTGTAGGCTTCATGTATATACAAGAGAAACCTAGTGAAGAGATTCATGTATTCTAATATAGCAACAATGTGGAGTGTTTATGTATCAAAGGGACTTGTACACTTGTCATACACATACTCATTATCATTTCCTCTATTTACAATCAATGAAAAACTAACAAATAGGGAACACTAATGGAAATTGTTAGAACTAGTTTACAGACCTGTTCAAATCCTTTTCAATAAACATTATAAGTACAAGTTGTGACAAGAGCTATGATGATATTCAATCTAACCTTGTTCCTCCATGATATGAATTATCCACTCCAAAATCATTGCAAATATCTAGGCATACTTTTCATATTGGTTTTTGGAAATTCTACAGGTTGTCATATCATTAAACAATAGTGGAGGAATTGAATTTGTAGATCTATGTGATTAATTTTAGTTTCCATTTAGAGGCCTTCTACATATAACACAATTTGTATAGATTATGGTTCATCATTATTATCACACTTTGAATGACTAGAGAAATCATTTGGAGTATGATGCTCCCTTAAAAACCATTGGATTAACTTTCTTGCAAGAAACAAATGATAATATGATGAAACGCTCAACTATACCTTGATCTAATTGTAGGTGGTTAAAAGGAGGAATCCTTCCCTAGAAAATTTGTGACCTCTATTTACAATGTTACTAAGGAAAAAATCCAAAGACACGTGTATACAACCATGATTTAGAGGATTTTTCGACCTACAAAAATAACATATAGTAGTTATCTTCTAAAGGGAGGAAATGCACAACTTCTTAATGCATTGCAGTTTTTCATTATCTTGAGAAGAGGTTACAACTTAAACTAGGAGCCATTGTGGTGGTTAATTGCCATTCATGAAAAGTTAATTATAAATTTGTATTTGTTAAATCAACTTAGCTTTACACAAACTACACAACATTCATTTTTACAATCTAGTTGATCAAACTAATGATCTCATAACCTAAAGTTCATTTGGAATGCAACCTACAGAATATATAACTAGTACAAATAGGAATGGATTCCAGAGACTTTAGAGTGAAATTCATCCCCACTTTGAGATTGCTTTGAACTTCCTTATTCATGATATGTTCCTAAATCATTTTGGAGGCTTATGTCACTTAATGATGTCCACATGTTTCATGGGAAACCATTTCCTACTTTGACCTTCTAATGAAATTTTTGTATTGCATCTCACTAAGAAAAAACAAAATTTTCTAATCATCAAAGAAAGAAAGCTCACACAGAGCAATACCTTCACGCCCTCTCGCATCATCACCCGAACCAGAAGATGGGTGTTCTAAACACTCTAATCACTAGAGACTTAACGATTTCTGTTAAAGAACACATAGAATCAGAGAAAGAACACTTACATAATGTCGATCCTAAGCAATGGTTATAGCCTAGCTCAAATCAGCAAATCCTTCGCGATAACAAAGGCCCACGAAAATAGACCGAAGGATTCTCTCAAAGAAAAGAAGGTGGGTGATCACAAGGTGTTTCTTCCTTACATACAAGGGATCATAGACAAAATAGCTAAACACTTGAAAAAGAAAAACATTGACTCTATGTTCTCACCACCAAATAACATCCAAAAGCTCCTTAGGTCAGTAAAAGATTCGATCTAAAAAAGGGGGTTTACTTGACTCCTTGCGAATGCAGGAAAACCTACATCGGTAAAATAGAATGATCTAATCGAACTAGGGTTAAAGAACATTGCGTTGACATTCGCCTAGATAGAACTCGTAAACCAGCATTAGCAGAACACTCTCATAACACAAAGTACGCAAATCAAAATAGAGGATATGAAGGTGCTAGTGCAAGTTGACAATTGGTCCAAAAGAAGAATCAGAGAGGCAATCGAAATAGTTAAGAACCCGAATTGCTTGAACAGGGACGATGGCCTGACCATTAGTAGATCCTAGCTACCAAACCTAACTAAATAAAAATAAAAATTAAATTAATATTAAACATAATCAATTATTAAATTAAGTAATAAATTAAAAATCAAATTAATTACTACATTAACTATTAATTTAAATTCAAATTAATTAAAAACAAATTCATATTAAACCTAATCAATTATTAAATTAACTAATAATTCAAAAATCAAATTAATTACTAAATTAACTAATAATTTAAATTCAACTTAATTAATTAATAAATGAAATCCTAAACTAATCAATACTATTAAAAGTTATCTATTAACCTAAAATTAAACCTAATCAAATAAAAAACTAGAATCAATATTATAATTAATATTATAATTATAATTAAAATATAAATTAAAAGACATACTCAATTAGAAGTACATTCAAATTAAATAAATAACTAATTAGTTAAATTAATTAACAACTAATAATTAATAATCAAGTGTTAATAAATTTAATAAAAAATAATAATTAAGTTTTAATGAAAATTAATAATTAGGTTTTAATAAAAACCAGAAATTAGAAATTAATAATAATAATTAAATTGAACTAAAACTTAAACAATGAAACCTTAAAACTACCTATAAGCTAAAACCACCCAAAATCCTAGTTGACACCATCCCAAAAATGTTGTTTTGTATTAATATATCACTGACGAATGAACAACTTCCAAGGCATCGTTGTTGTTTTGAAGATGAGCCACGCATGGCTCGAAACGTCGACAGTAACTCTTCACTCACCGCAGACTCTCTGCAAGATGCCATAAATCTTTACTGCAGAATCTTAGCAAGATTAATCAAAGAAAATAATTTGAGAGTGGTGTGTCTCATGAGAGATAGGAATCTCTAGTGTTATATTTTGTACATGAGCCTGATGTAGCCAACAATTCACCATTAAATTTAAATGTTTATGTTTTATCACATGCCCTAGCTCATGACCTAGAGTTATTGTGGGACAATGGCGATATTTCACTTACGTGTAAAAAAAACACCAAGAATGTGAATTAAAACAATATTATCTCTATTAAGTATGGTTTATATGAGAACAATGTAATCAATCTTCCAAAATAATTATTTCCTATTTTTACCTTTCAATGCAATTGCAATGCCTCTCATAAGGTAATAAATCCTAGTGTTTTAAATAATTTGAGAAAATGGTTCTATAGTGTGCAATGGGCATATCCAATGATATTATATGTTGGTGAGTCCAATAAACGGAATGGATCATAATTCCATCCATTATTTTTAATTTTATCACGTACCCTGAATTGGAACCTGCATTACCTGCATTATGGACAGGTTATGGTCATTCTTGAGGGAAAAAAACACATAAAGTGTGGGGACTATGTTTTATCAAATTAAGCAAGTGTATTTTGGTGTTGTTGAATAGAGAATGATGTCACAACCTTTCTATGTAAACCATTTCCTATTTTGGCGTTCAAATGTAATTTTAGCATTGCCTCTTACTAGGAAAAATCGTAGTTTTAGAACTCATATAAGAAAACAACTTTATGATAGTGGAACTTGTGTTATATGGGTGTCCCTAGTGTTATTCCATCTATGTGATTCCAACTAAGTTGATGGTTCATTATACCATCAATATATCACATGTCATATTTAATGTCCCCAGAGGCATTACGGAAGAATGGCTATTTTTCTTCCAAGGGTGAAAAAAACACATTAAGGATAAGAATGAATTCCAATATCTATGGGAAGTATGCTTTGGAGTAATTGAGGTGATAATGATATTATCATACTTCCTAGGAATTCATTTTCTACTTTGACCTTCCAATGCAAATTTTTCATTACCTCACTAGGGAAAAACCTAGTGTTTTAAATCATGTAAGAAAACCATTTTAGGGAATTGGAACTCAAGTGAGATGAGTGTCACTAGTGATATTAATTTTGGATGAGCCTAAAGGATCTAATATTTCATCATCTTGACTATTTTTTTCATTTTATCACATGCCCTAGTTTGCAATTTGGAGCAATTATGGGACAAAGGTCATTTTTCTCACGAGGGTGAAAAAAACACATCAAACATGGGAACTACGTTTCATTAGCTATCAAAAGGTGTATTTCAATGTGGCCAAGGTGAGAATGATTTTTTCATTGTTTTTGAGCATTTAATTATTAGTTTGACGATCTAGAGAAATGTTTGCATTGCCTCTCAATAGGCAAAATCCTAGTTCTTTAAATCTTACGAGAAAACAATCTAAATTGGTGTGACACTTGACATATCCCCAATTTGGACACCTATAACAAGAATATCATGCAAAATATCAGGGAGGAAAACATCATCTCTCATTAGATATTAGTTCCCTAGTATTCAAGTGGCATGTGTAAAGTGGGGGTGAAGCAACATGGTTTAGTTTACACAACTCTTTCACACATACAAAACTTTGGTTTTTTTACCTTGTAAATGAGTTGTATGCTTCCAACTTCGTACCAAGTCAAAGAATTAGGCTTGAGATGAAAAGACTAGAAAACATGGAACATTAGAATCTTGATTTTAGTCTTTGTTCTTTACAAACCATTAGTCACATTACAATTTTCTCATTAAATAGTTGAAGCTTCTTCTTGCACTTTGATAAAATACTTTATGACTTTGACCTGATGCATGTTGATATCATGTGTTTTCTAGAAACCAAAGATATACAAAAAAAAACAACTTTCGCATAATTCAATAACACTTTTCATTGTTTCTTAACAAATGGGCTTTGCGGCATCATAAGATTCATGCATAAAATTTGAAATAAAAAAATATGACACATACATTAGAGACAATGTTGAGTACATTGTGCTCACATCGCATTTCCATGGAACAAATATATTTCTACAAATGTTCTTAAAGTGCACCATGCTCCTCTCTATGACATTTTTTTCTTCACTAGGATAACATTTTATAATTGTCCACCTTCCACAAAGACCATCTTAATTGAGGATTTCAATGTTGACATGTTGTAGAACACTACTACATAAAAAAATACTTGTTGAATTCATGCAACACCATGGCATGGTATTCCTATCAAATTTGTCTACCACATATGAAAGCACCTTGATAGACATTTTTTGGCCAAACATAGATGCTAACGCCACCCACCTCAATATGGTGTATTGCTATTACTTAGACCACTACATGATTTTAATGTCCTTCCCTTTAACAACCTGAATGCAAACTTCCATTGCAGAAAACAAATATATATATATATATATATATATATAGAGAGAGAGAGAGAGAGAGAAGGTGAACATAGTTGGGAGGAGAATGAGAGTTTCCACAATCCTGCAAACCGTTCGGGGCTACATCTGCATCTCCTGAAAACTCGTTGCCTCTGTCGGGAGCTTTCCCTCTTGGCTATCTGACTCGGATCTAGACACATGGCACACAGATAAGAATATTTGTTGGACTTTTCAGAGGACCCATGGTAGGATGAAACGGTCTTCTCCAAACTAACTACCCACGCAATTAGTTGCCTTGTTGTTGTTCAAATTATCCCCAAAGTCCTTCCAGTTGGGAACACTCCCGAACCTGTAGGGTTAATGGAAACCAGGGCTAGCGTTGATCCGTCGGATAACCCACCAAAACAAACTACAACCCCCTCACAGATACCACTAGTAGTAAGGTTGCTTGACCCAGCACTCAAGGGAAGCCCATTTTCGCTTTTCCCTCCTAGTTTTGAAGCAGAATTATGGCTTTTTCCTATAGATGCCACCATCGTTCACTCATAATTTTTTAACGCTCCGACTTTGAACCAGCCAACGCCACTGGAGCAGGATCTACTTAACGACTTTGAGATTCTAGAAACGGGTTGGATTGGATCACTTCTAGAGACTCCTGAGCAGCCGCACCCTCTGGTTCCAGAAGGAGAGGAAAGATTCAGTCCCAAAGGATTCATAGCTTCATTCCTACATACGAATGATTTTCAAGGAACCCCACTTGAGTATGGCTCGGATGACAACAACAAGGAACCTAGGGAGGGTTCACAAGATGGTAGAGACGCCGTAGAGAGAAACCCTAGCAAGAAACGAAAGAATAAGTGCCTAATATCGACCAACGGACCCCTAAGCCTTATTTGTGGCGTTAATATCTCGATAGGTGAAGCTGGGGTTATGGCAGAATTGGATCTGGTTGGAAAAATAAGAGGAAGAAACCCTAGTCCAGAATATCTAGAAATTTGGGTTCAAAAAAATTGGTTGGGAATACTTCAGTATGAACCAGAAACAAGTGCACTCACAAAGGGTTGTTTGGTTTCAGATTCAATAGCGCAGAGGATGTTGAAAAAATCTTGAAGAAACATTGGAGTTATGGGTCTGTATCCATCTTGCTTGAGAAATGGGCACCACTCTTCGATGTAGACTGTGAGAAGTTAGACACCATTCCGGTATCGATTGGTCTTCCAGGGCTACCTTGGGAATTCTGGAACTTGGATTTGGTACAAGATCTGGGAAATGTGATTGGGATCTTCCTGGAGGCATATCTCTCTTTTCAAATGACACGAAGGAGAACGGTCGTGTGTATCTATGTATCCCTTAATGTAAGAATAGACCTTCGGGAGCACATAAATATCATTTGGGGTAATTCTATCAGAAATCAAATCCTGGATTATGAAGGGATACCCTTCAGGTGCCATCGCTACCATGCAACATTACACCTTGCAAAAAATTGCCATATGGGTTTCACAAAGGTCCTTTCATGAAAAAGATGAAACTCAAGGGAAGAAGCGGCTCTGGATAGAGAAATAACCCCTCTAGGGCAAAAAGGAGAGAGCCTTATAAATCAGGCAGAAGACTAAGGCAGCCTTCTCCCTCTCCATAAAAGTCGTCTAAGACTCCAGATCTCAGATCCGGACTTCCACTACAGCAGGCTTCGATACATCCCACGGGTAAGCCTTCAGTTTCGTCTCTGAGCAAGCAATTGATTGATTTGCATCTGCTTGATTTAAATGCAACTTTGTCGGCAACACCATCGCTTATTTGTTCCTCCCCTAACAAGGGGGATCCCTCCCCTCCTCCACCTTCTTCTGCAGCACTTCCCTCCTCAGCCTAGCACCCCTCTTTTCATACCTCCTCCCCTGGATCCATATCCACCTCTTCGATCTGCTTTCATCTTAGATCAGGGGATACCTCAGCTCTGCGTGACCCAGCATCAACTTTTCTAGGGTTAGGATCAAATCCAAACCTTCCCTCAAAAGGAAAGGGTTGGGGAAGACCCTCACACTTTTCCCCTGGATCCATATCCACCTCTTCGATCTGCTTTCATCTTAGAATTAGGCTTGAGATGCAAAGACTAGAAAACATGGAACATTAGAATCTTGATTTTAGTCTTTGTTATTTGCAAACCATTAGTCACATTACAATTTTCTCATTAAATAGTTGAAGCTTCTTCTTGCACTTTGATAAAATACTTTATGGCTTTGACCTGATGCATGTTGATATCATGTGTTTTCTAGAAACCAAAGATATACAAAAAAAAACAACTTTCGCATAATTCAATAACACTTTTCATTGTTTCTTGACAAATGGGCTTCGTGGCATCATAAGATTCATGCATAAAATTTGAAATAAAAAAATATGACACATACATTAGAGACAATGTTGAGTACATTGTGCTCACATTGCATTTCCATGGAACAAATATATTTCTACAAATGTTCTTAAAGTGCACCATGCTCCTCTCTATGATATTTTTTTTCTTCACTAGGATAACATTTTCTAATTGTCCACCTTCCACAAAGACCATCTTAATTGAGGATTTGAATGTTGACATGTTGCAAAACACTACTACATTAAAAAATACTTGTTGAATTCATGCAACACCATGGCATGGTATTCCTATCAAATTTGTCTACCACATATGAAAGCACCTTGATAAACATTTTTTGGCCAAACATAGATGCTAACACCACCCACCTCAATATGGTGTATTGCTATTACTCAGACCACTACATGATTTTAATGTCCTTCCCTTTAACAACCTGAATGCAAAATTCCATAGAAGAAAACAAATATATATAGAGAGAGAGAAGGCGAACATAGTTGGGAGGAGAATGAGAGTTTCCACAGTCCTGCAAACCGTTCGGGGCTACATCTGCAGCTCCTGAAAACTTGCTGCCTCTATCGAGAGCTTTCCCTCTTGGCTATCTGACTCGGATCTAGACACATGGCACATGGATAAGAATATTTGTTGGACTTTTCAGAGGACCCATGGTAGGATGAAACGGTCTTCTCCAAACCGACTACCCACGCAATTAGTTGCCTTGTTGTTGTTCAAATTATCCCCAAAGTCCTTCCAGTTGGGAACACACCCGAACCTGCAGGGTTAATGGAAACCAGGGCTAGCGTTGATCCGTCGGATAACCCACCAAAACAAACTACAACCCCCTCACAGATACCACTAGTAGTAAGGTTGCTTGACCCGGCACTTAGGGGAAGCCCGTTTTCGCTTTTCCCACCTAGTTTTGAAGCAGAATTATGGCTTTTTCCTACATATGCCACCATCATTCACTCAGAATTTTTTAACGCTACGACTTTGAACCCTCCAACGCCACTGGAGTAGGATCTACTTAACGACTTCGAGCTTCTGGAAACGGGTTGGATTGGATTACTTCTAGAGACTCCTAAGCAGCCGCACCCTCTGGTTCCAAAAGGAGAGGAAAGATTCAGTCCCGAAGGATTCATAGCTTCATTCCTACGTACGAGTGATTTTCAAGGAACCCCACTTGAGTATGGCTCGGATCACAACAGCGAGGAACCTAGGGAGGGTTCACAAGATGGTAGAGACGACGCAGAGAGAAACCCTAGCAAGAAACAAAAGAATAAGTGCCTAATATCGACCAACAGACCCCTAAGCCTTATTTGTGGTGTTAATATCTCAATAGGTGAAGCTGGGGTTATGGCGGAATTGGATCTGGTTGGAAAAATAAGAGGACGAAACCCTAGTCCACTAGAATATCTACAAATTTGGGTTCGAAAAAATTGGTTGGGAATACTTCAGTATGAACCAGAAACAAGTGCACTCACAAAGGGTTGTTTGGTTTCAGATTCAATAGCGCAGAGGATGTTGACAAAATATTGAAGAAACATTGGAGTTATGGGTCTGTATCCATCTTGCTTAAGAAATGGGCAACACTCTTCGATGTAGACTGTGAGAAGTTAGACACCGTTCCGGTATCAGTTCGTCTTCCGGGGCTACCTTGGGAATTCTGGAACTTGGATTCGCTACGAGATCTAGGAAATGTGCTTGGGATCTTCCTGGAGGCATATCTCTCTTTTCAAATGACACGAAGGAGAACGTTTGTGTGTATTTGTGTATCCCTTAATGTAAGAATAGACCTTCGGGAGCACATAAATCTCATTTGGGGTAATTCTATCAGAAATCAAACCCTGGATTATGAAGGGATACCCTTCAAGTGCCATCGTTCCCATGCAACGTTACACCTTGCAAAAAATTGCCATATGGGTTTCACAAAGGTCCTTTCATGAAAAAGATGAAACTCAAGGGAAGAAGCGGCTCTGGACAGAGAAGGAACCCCTCTAGGGCAGAAATGAGAGAGCCTTATAAATCAGGCAAAAGATCTAAGGCAGCCTTCTCCCTCTCCATAAAAGTCGTTTAAGACTCCAGATCTTAGATCCAGACTTCCACTACAGCAGGCTTCGATACATCCCACAGGTAAGCCTTCAGTTTCGTCTCTGAACAAGCAATTGATTGATTTGCATCTGCTTGATTTAAATGCAACTTTGTCAACATCATCATCGCTTATTTGTTCCTCCCCTAACCAGGGGGATCCCTCCCCTCCTCCACCTTCTTCTGCAGCACTTCCCTCCTCATCCTATCACCCCTCTTTTCATACCTCCTCCCCTGGATCCATCTCCACCTCTTCGATCTGCTTTCAACATAGATCAAGGGATACCTCAGCTCTGCGTGACCCAGCATCAACTTTTCTAGGGTTAGGATCAAATCCAAACCTTCCCTCAAAAGGAAAGGGTTGGGGAAGACCCTCACACTTTTCCTTTGCTCAGCAAAAAGCACTACGGGATCAAGCTAATGGCAGACAGAAAACAATATTTCGAGCACTTAGAGTAGTGCAGTCCCTAGAGCAGTGCAGTCCCTAGAAGGGGTTTCCCAATGAAAATTTTCTCTCTAAATTGTAGGGGCCTGGCAAGTACCCGAAAGAAACTTGCCCTCAAGAGGATGCTCCTGGTGCAAAAACCAGATGTAATCATCCTTCAGGAAACTTTAGGGACAAAACTTGAAGTTACAAACCTATTATCCTCTCTCTCGAAAACATTCTCTTTTTTAGCTCAAAATGCTAGAGGTAATTCGCGTGGACTAGCAATAGGCTCGAACTAGTCTTCGGTAAAATGTTTTAATTCTTGGGGAGTGTCTTTTGGCATGGGAAACCAAGTGAGTTCGGTTGAAGCATATGTATCCCTAAACATTCTAAATATTTATGGTACCTACAATAACAGAGTAGCCTTCTGGGAGACTCTGCAAATTTCCCCATTAATAAAGAGTGAAAATGTTGTTATGGGCGGAGACTTCAATTTCACCTTAGGCACTCATGAAATATGGGGTCCAAGGGCAAGGATGGATCCGTTGGAAAAGTTTTTTGTCCATTTTCTTTAGACTACTCAGCTAGTTGATCTTGATCCCATCAAGCTCAAGCCCACTTGGACAAATAGACAAATTGGGGATAACAGAATCGCAAAAAGACTTGATAGGTTTTTACTGGCAGAAAGTCTTATGGGAAAGGATTCAATGTTCAAACAATGGGTCGACTCTGGAGGTGAGTTTGACCATTTGCCTATTTACCTTGAAATCTTGAGGAACCCTAAAAATCAATCAGTCCCTTCAAATTCTGTGCAACCTACTAAAAAAATGAAGAAGTCCTCAGGCTAATCCAAACTAACTAGATCCCTTTGTGGCTGGCGAGGAAAATCATGTCGCTACTCACTTTTCTCAAAATATGTCTCGTATCAAACTTCTTCTGAAATATTGGCCACAGTCTTAAAAGGAAGAGGATGAGAAAGCCATTATTTAGATCGAGGCAGGGATGGCCAAAATTCATAAATATGAGGGAGGTGGTTTCTTACTCAAAATGATAAAGAAAAGTTGATCTCTCTTGAGTCAAACTGAACCAAGATTCTGAAAGAAAGGGAAGAAGTTTGGAGGTTAAAGAGTAGAGCTATATGGTTGGATAATGGGGATGATAATACAAAATTATTTCAAGCCTTCACGAAAGGAAGGAAACTGCAGAACACCATATGGGAGCTAAAGAATGCCAGAAATGAACGGTGTTCCTCTTTTGAAGATATGGTCGAGATCAGTAAATCTTATTTTGAAACCCTCTTCAAAGTTGAGCATCATGCTACGATTGCAGAAGTTATTCAATTTTCACAATTCTTTCCTGGTAGAATTTCTGATGCAGACAATCTGGATCTTATGGAGGAGGTCTCAGAGGAAGAATTGGAAGAAACCCTGCATAGCTTCCAGAAGGATAAAAGCCCTAGCCTAAACGGTTGGACCATAGAATTTTTCCTAGCAGCCTATGAAATAATCAGGCCTGATATCCTTCATCTAGTTGAAGAATCTCCAATTAATGGCCATTTACATCCTCCACTCAACTCAACTTTCCTATCCCTCATTCCAAAAACAGAAAATCTGGATTTCTTGGAGGATTTCAGGCCCATTTCTCTGTGTAACATCACTTACAAAGTGGTTGCAAAAGCCATTACTTAAATATCAAGAAAATCCTTTCAAAAATTATCTCACCAGAACAATCTGGGTTTCTTGAGAACAGACAAATTCATGAAGCCATCGGTTTCTCTCAAGAATGAATGCACAACATAAAACTCAAGAAGATTAAAGGAGCAATTCTCAAGATTGATCTCTCAAAGGCTTTTGACAGTGGAAGCTATCTTTACCTAAGACTTTGTCTCACACATTTGGGTTTTAATTATTCTTTCATTAAGTGGATTTTTCCTGCATCACTACGGCCTCTTTTGATGTGCTTATAAATGGATCAACCTCCCCTTTCTTTCTTTTGGAAAGGGTGCTTCGTCAAGGGTGCCTACTCTCCCCTTTACTCTTATTATTGATGGTTGAAGGTCTTGGCAAAGCTCTATTGAACGCAAAAAGAAGAGGGTTGTTCGAAGGGATCAAGATAGCAACACATTTAAATATCACCCATCTTCTATCCATGGACGATATTCTCGTCTTCTGCAATGGATCGATCAGGGACGCAGAAAAACTGTCAGAAATCTTGCACCTCTTTTGCAAAGCCACAAGACTAAAATTAAATGAGCAAAAATCTACCCCTTCCCCTTTTAATCTGGAAACAAATGAACTAAGGATTTTTTTGGATCTCTTCCCTTTTGTTGTCACA
This sequence comes from Pseudotsuga menziesii, assembly GCA_001517045.1. Lineage (NCBI taxonomy): Eukaryota > Viridiplantae > Streptophyta > Pinopsida > Pinales > Pinaceae > Pseudotsuga > Pseudotsuga menziesii. Next base: position 170,240 of record LPNX010612410.1, read on the forward strand.
ACATTGTATGAAGGTCTAAAGTATCTAGGATTCAGGCTAAAACCAAACTGCTACATATAGGAAGATTGGAATTAGCTATTAGCCAAATTGGATCGCAGGATCAACGTTTGGTGCAACAGATGGCTCTCTCGAGCTGGAAGATTAGTGTTAGTCAAGTCAGTCCTTGAAGCTATCCATGTTTATTGGATGGCTCTAGCTTGGATCCCAAAATATATTCTGGAAAATTCTCGAAGAATTTGTTCCAGATTTCCATGGTCTAGGAAGAAAGACCAAAATGTTCTTCCATGGGTAAAATGGGAACAAATCGCCAGACCCAAATCTCTCGGAGGATGGGGGCTCAAAAATATTGTGTTCTTTGCTAAGGCCCCGGCAGCAAAAGCAAGATGGCGACTTATTTCCAGTAACATCCTTTGGACTGAGGTGGTCTTTCATAAATGCATTGCCCCTACCTCCCTTTGGGATTGGATCGATAACGTAGATTTTACTGCTCCCCCCTCGGGGACAATCATCTGGAAAACCATTTGCAATTCATTTCCTCTCATCCATAGTGGGTTGTCTTGAAAAGTTGGGAATGGCACAAAGGTGCGTATTGGAGCAGACGCATGGCCTGGAAGTCATCTTCAAAACATCCTCCCTCAACAGCTCATCATGTTGTTAACTCAAAAAGGTTTCTTCCATCTCAATCATATTGTTGATCCAACTTCCACTAATTTATGGCATCATGGAAGGAGTTTAGAGAGTTGGACCTCCCAACCCTTTGGCGTACTAAATGGAATAGATTTATCACCTCCCTCTGAATTTCTCACATCAGACTCACTGATTCTCAGAATGAGATTATTTGGGAATTACTACGCAAGGAATCTATACTCCCAAGACGGGTTACCAACATCTAAGAACCACATCTTTCCAAGATGACCCACTATGGTGGCAAAAAGGAATTTGGAAGATTAATTGTCCTCTGAAGGCAAAATCGTTTATGTGGTGTGCTTTGGAAAATAAAATCCCAACATGGGACAGAATGTAGAAGTGGTTCTTGGAAGGACTAGGCTGGTGCCCACTGTGCAAAAATGAAGAGGAAAACACTACACACATGTTCCTCACTTGCCCGTTCTCGACACAGGTCTGGTCACACTCACAAATTTTGCTTGATTTTAGATTGTATTGGAATGGTCATTACCCTTGAAGATGCTTGGAAAGCTTGGTCCTGCTCAAAACACTATGCCCATTTAAAAGTGTTGTCGCTTATACATATCTGTGGTATCTGGCTTGCTCGAAATGTTGTTATTTTTAGCCTCCTCAACTAAGGTCATTGCAAAAACAGGGCTTAGACATTTTTTCTTTATTCCCGCAAACTAAAGATTCCCTGACAATCTGAATCATCTCAAAAGAATTGATTGACTACTCCTTTCCTTGGGATTTTTTTGATGGTGCTTCTCAAGATCACACCTGTGGAGGAGGAGATATTTTTTTTCATCTTAGAATCATCATTTCAAAATTCATATGGGATTAAGGGAGGGATCAAATAACTTTGATGAGCTTCTTGCGCTAAAACTCCTTCTTTGTTATGCTTTCGAAAAAAACTGTAGAAGGCTTCAAAACTTTGGGGACTCTTTAGTAGTGATTAACTGGGTGAACTGAATTCAAAGATGCAAAAACATTTCCCTTTCATCAATTTTTGAAGAAGTATGCAGACTCATGGAAAATTTTGATTCCATTAATCGTCGACATGTGTACAAGGAAAGGAAATCAAAAGTTGATCGCCTTTCAAAACAAGGTCTCCTGATGGAGCAGGGCATTTCGAAATTTTTGGAAACAAAAGAGGAAGAAGCTTACGAGTTTTATCACGGACCTTTTTTCCATCCACAACAGAACACTACTCCTTTATAAAAGCACACTTTCTTGTTAATTCTCTTTTGATCAACAATTTATCAGCAGGTACTTCCAGATCTTGACTGGATTTTCTCTTTAGAATAGGACAATTCTTCTTTGGAACATAACAATTTTGATCATATACAGACTCTTGAGGAAAGAACATATGGGACTTTATGCTACAATGGTTGATAATAATATCAACAGTTTTTGTTTTGATAAATGTATGCATGCATACATTACTTCAGATGTAAATGTTTTTATTGTGATCAATAAAATCTCTTGGCTTTTTTTCTCTGAATATATATACTTCTCACATGTTGATAGTATTTACATGTTTGACATGTACTAGTAAATAATGATTTACATCTACCAACATCTTATACTATCTACCAACATTTTCTACAACATCTCATAGTCATTTCTCTAAAACAAATATTCTGTAATGAAATCTTAGTTTGTCAAAATAGCATTGATATTATTTGCCAATTTTCATAGCCAACACAAAAATGCACACCAGGGCCAAACCAAGTACACGCTAGGTATGAAATTTGGATTGATACATAGTTACACAATGTTGAACCTTTGTATCATTGAATCAATTGTACCAAAAAGGATACATACTTATCCTTCCCACTTATAAACCTGTTTGAAAAATGCATTCCAATGGAAAATTATGCATGTTGAAGGAAATATGAAGGAGAAACTTTCAAGGAACAAATTGGAAATATAAAAATCCATAAAGGTGAGGAATGATAATAAAAAATGCATTCTCCAATTTGAATCACTCAAATTGACCAATAAATAGAGCCTAGGTGTGCATTTTAGTGAAGTGGGGCAATTTCTGTTAGCTTCATTAAAATGCATATCCAACCATTATTACAAGAACAAATTGGATGATTCAGCTTGGATAGTGTGAGATTAGTAATTAAAAACCTTACTACAATTCCATATTTTTAATTTCATACTAAAACATTATGTTGTGCAAAAGAACTCCAAATTTGTGTTTTTTCCACATGGTAAAATTAAGGGTCAAGTGCCTTAATGAAATGCACACATTAACTTATCGTTAATGGTAAATGGAATCATGAATATTCCAACCTAGATCTGCGAACATTTTCTACAACATCTCATATTCATTCCCCTAAAATGAATATTTTGCAATGAAATCCTAGTCTATCAAAATAGAGTATGATATTATTTGTCAATTTTCATAGTCGACACAAAAATGCACATTAGATGCAAACCAAGTACACCCTAGGTATGAAATTTGGATTGAGACATAATTGTACAATTTTGAGCTTATTTATCCTTGAATTAGCTATGCCAAAATGGCTACATACCTATTCTTCCCACTTATAAACCTCTTTGACAAAATGCACACTATTGGAAAATTATGCAAGTTGAAGGAAACCTTAAGGGGAAACTTTTGAGGAAGAATCGAAATATTAAAATGAAAAAATGTTAAGAATGAAAAAAAAAACTCTCCAATTTTAATCATTGAAATTGACAAAGAAATGAAGTTTAGGCATGCATTTTAGTGAAGTAAGGCAATTTTCGTTAGCATCTAAAATGCAAATCCAACCTTCATTAAAAATCCAAATTAGATGATTCAATTTTGAGTGTGTTTAGTAATTTAAAATCTTACTAAAATTTCACAGTTTTTAGTGGGCACAAAAAAATAATGTTGTCCAAAAGAACTCTAAATTTGTGTCTTTTCCACATGCTAAAAATTAGGGTCAAGTGCCTCAATGAAATGGACACCAAAACCTATAGATAATGGGAACAAGAACCAATAAAATTCCAACTTAGACCTACTAGCATTTTCTACAACATATCATACTCATTTATCTAAAATAAATCTTATATAGTGAAATCCAAGTCTAGCAAACTAACAAACGATATTATTTGCAAATTTTCATAATTAGCACAAAAATACACAACATGCCAAACCAAGTAGACCATGGGTATGAAAATTGGACTAGGACAGTTACACAATTATGAGCCTGTGTATACTTGGATCAACTCTACCAAAATGGTTACATATTTATTCCTACCACTAATCAATCTCTTTGAAAAAATGCACACTAAGAAAATGTTATGCATGCTAAAGGAACTCTAAAGGGAAAAGTTTCAAGGCAAAAATTGGACATATGAAAATGTAGAAAGGTAAGGAATGAAGGAAAACATTCTCTCCAATTTGAATAACTCAAAACAACAAGAAATAAATCCTAGGTGTGAATTTTAGTGAAGCAAGACACTTTTGGCTAGCTTCACTAAAATGCATGTCCAACCTTCATTACAAGGCTAAATCAGATGATTCAACTTGGTGAGTGTGAATTTAGCAATTAGAAACCTTACTACAATTCCATATTTTTAATTTGACATATAAAAAAACTGTTTGTGCAAAAAAAATCCAAGTTTATTTTTGTAAAAATCAAGGTTGAATACCTCAATTAAATTCACATATTGACTTGTAGCTAATGATAAATAGAATCAAAAATATTCCAACCTTGATTTACCAACATTTTCTAAAACATCTCATAATCATTTCTCCAAATTGAATATTCTATAGTGAAATCCAAGCCTGTCAAAATAATAGTTGATATTATTTGTCGATTTTCATAGTCAACAATTTTTTTTACACAAGGGATAAATTAAGTACACCCCAAGTATGAGATTTAGATTGATACATAATTATATAATTCTAAGCCTATTTATATTTAAATAAGTCTTCCAAAATGGCTACATATATATTATTCAGTTATAAACCCTTTGACAAAATGTGTGTCAATGGAAAACTATGCATGCTCAAAGAAATTTGAAGGGTGAACTTTCAAGGCACGAATTGAAAATATGAAAATATATAAATGTGGATGGTTATAAAATACGTACTTTCCAATTTGAATCACTCAAATAGGCCAAGAATGAAGCTTGTGTGTGGATTTTAGTAGAGAAATGTAATTTTCACTAACTTCACTTAAATGCACACCCATCCTTCATTACAAAGCCAAGTTGAATGATTCAACTTGTAGAGTGTGTGTTTACTTACTACAACCCTTACTACAATTCCATAATTTTAATTTGACACATTAAAACTTATGTGTTTTTTCAATGTAGTTCATGATGTGAGAGCTTGCTACTTCCACGAATCCAAGCCAAGGGGCCTCACCTTACTGGAATTCCATCAATGTGTAACCCTAAAGGGCCCAAAGAATTGAACCTATGACCTCAACAATATTATGACTTGGTCCCGAAAGATCCAGCCAACTGAGCTACCACTCGGGGATCACATAAAAACTTTTGTTGTGTAAGAAAACTCCAAATTTGTTTTTTTTTCATCGGGTAAAAGCAGGGGTTGAGTACCTCCAAGAAATGTCAGCTTCTCCATAGGTTAGAGTGAGTGTGACTATGTTTGAGGATGGATCTTGTAGACTTAGAATGTGAACTCGATCTTTTTTTATAGGGAAAAATCATGACTTGTAGGATAGAGTGTAGCCAAGGAGACAATATTTATTATTTTATAACAACAATACACGAAGAAAGACCTTTTTTTAAGCATAATTCTATTAAATTAGACAGATATTGTCCAAAAACTAAATGTTATTCTAAACAAGTTTCTAATACTGATTATCGGCATAAATTTTTACATACATTTTGGAAAAAACGCCCTTTTAAAGGAAAGTAATAATTGCCTAAATAGAAATTAATCAAACTAGAATAAGTAATATAGATTTTAAATAATTGAGGAAAGGATCAAGCACCCTCATCGTCATCCTCCTCCTCCTTTTCCTCCCCTTCTTTTTCAATGGAAGAAGAGTCATCTCTGTCATTTTTTAGACTCATTTCCTTATTTCTTTCATCATCATCTTGAGACAAATACTTAGATGAACAACGTTGGGAGACTTCGGTATAATGTCTTCCTTAGTTGTTTCTAAAACGTTTTTTCTTCTTCTAATGATTTATTCTCCTCTTTGGAGTCGTCCTTATGTGACATTGTTATTTAACTTTTAACCAATATCAAAACATTTTAGCACTTCAAAACGTTAGTTCATTCTATTAGAGAATTGTTAAATTGACTCATTAACAACAATTAAAAAAATTGAATAAAATATTTAAATTACCTTGCAATGACCAAATAGAAACATAATTAAATGTCTACTTAAACTTGAAAATGAATGTTTATCAAAGTCATTATGAATAGAATTATGAACTTCAAACACAATTATTTTTTACTATATCATATCAAGCATAGTGTGCCAATGTTTATACAATTTCATAACACTATGATGGTTGGCTTGTGAGAAAATCCTATGGATTGGATACACATAGACTCCATTTCATAATATTTATTTTAACTTATCAACTATAATAGACAAATTGAATCATATTCCATTATAAAACAATTACTATGGTACTCGATATGATAGATTGATATGCATTTATATTTGATGAACCTATCATGGTGTGCCTCCATCACAATTTTCTGTGTATGAATTGAATAACAATACAATTGTATGTGTTTGACAAACTTTCCTTCAGCACACGCATCTTGCGAGAGATGATTTTAGCATATAATTCTAGTAAGAGAGGGAACGATGGTTCATGTGAGATGACATGGCATTGTTAAAGGTTACAAATAGTCAATAAAATGAAAATTTGAGAATTTTTTTTAATTTACTTGATCCAATATGTTTGGATATAGTTTTATTCGTCCACTTCATTCTAATGGTAACTTTATTTTCATTTATATGACATGCTATTCATAATTACATAGAAATTTAAAAACTAGCATTTGCACCAGGAGGTGCAAAGGAACGCCGAGAGGGTAAAAATATTGAATCTTTACTGCAACAAATTCTCTGCAATAGACTTTTCGTGTTGGCACCGTCTGTTTATAGACTTCAAAACCGAAGGAGAAACCCTTAGAGATCTCGCCAATGGGAATCGTAAAAGACCAAGCTATATATAGATTTTCCGGGGTCAGTTAGGACCATATGATTAAGATAAATGAACGGTCGAGATTAAACCTTGCGGGATGCAGGATCTTATCGTGAGATATAAATTTATTAACTATCCCACAATCTGCATCCCGCAATTGCAGGATGCAGGATGACAAAAGCACCAAAGTTTTTGTTGCGTGTTCGCGCAACAAAATCACAAAATAAATCACTTCCCGCAACCCGCAAATTGCGGGATGCAGGTTGCGAGATGTCCGACTTGCGCACAGAAAAATCTCTGTATCCCGCATCATGCGTCCTGCAACCTGCAATGTGGATTGTTGGATTTTGAAGTTTATAATTTTTGAAGTTTCTTGCCTGTACTGTATTTTTGAATTTTGTGTTGTTTAAATTATCGTTCTGATTTAGCATTTTAATCTTTATGTTGTGTGTTACTTCATTTCCTGTTGAGTTTCAATTCCTTTCATAATTGTTGCATCTTCTACAGAAAAATAGTGCCTTGACAATTAAGTGATACAGAGAGACACAAATTCGAGGCATTCTCCATTTGCACAAAGTTGTTTGAAACATAAAACCTATCGTTCAATTTATCAATTTAATATTATTTGTCAATTTAATTTAATATTATATTATTGATTTACCATTTACCGTCAGCTTTTCGCAAGGTAGAGTTTCTGCAATGCAGAAAGGTACATTAATCATCAATTTATCAATTTAACTTTCCGAATGCGGAAAGCGGAAAGGTAAATTGATAAATTGATTATCAAATTACCTTTTCGCTTTCCATAGCATATATAGAGAGACTCCTATACTGAACAGGTTAAGTTGTTCAAATGTTGTATAAGTTGTGGTTTTTTAACAGTTCAGGAATTGTATTTTAATGTGCTTTTATGGAGAAAAGATTTGAAACCGTCACTTTGGATCATTGGTTGTTGAAGTTGAGAATTTGTGAATCAACTATCACATAGAAATACATCAAAACTCAAAAATGAATGTTGGCTTATGCCAAAAAAAAAAAAAACTTGAACACAAAGCTACCATACCCTAATGTCCAAAATAGAAAATGAAAGTTCAAGAGCCATAAATGAAACAAAGAAAGCTTGAAATAATTACCATTCTTCTCTTAAGTACTAAAAAAAACACGCTAATGAAACAAAGAGAGCTTGAAATAATTTCTTAAACGAATTAATTGAGAGTCACTAAGGTTTGCTTCAGAGAATTGATTTACAAAATGCTTTCATAGCTTGGCTTGTTATTTAAATCGATTACATAAAGTACATTATGATTTTCTTTACCATTGCCCATTATTGACTACACAATATTAGTCTGAATATCTTGTCGAGACTCCAAATGATCCTGAAATGTAATTGAATTATTAACATTGTAAGAGGACCCCAAGTTTAACCATAGACTATTAAGAATGCTCTTATAAGCAAGCATGTTTTTGGAATAGATTACCCATAAATTAACCACAACCCTTGAAATAAACAAACCTTAACCAACTAATATTATGATACGACCATGGCTTGAAACACCGGAACTCTCAAAATCTTGTGAAATGTAAGAATTATAATGAATTTGCATCTCTGTTAGCATAAAATTACAGAAAGGTATAGCATTGGATGCAGTAAACACGTTGGGCTCGACCACTCGTCTGTCTATTGAATCAGCCACGTGTCCTTCCCCGGGTGTGTGTTTCATGCTCAAAGGTGTCTTTCTGCATGGTTTCCGGACTGGAAAAGGAGTTTATATGCTTGTTGTGATCAGCCTTGTCCACAATTCCCCTATGTCCTGGTGACATTGTTGTATGAGGGGACTTGGAGAGGGGAATTCTTGTTCTCCTCACCTCCCATGGCATGCGCTCTCCTATAGGCAATACAGTGGGGTGTGTCCTCAACCTCGTCGACACCTCAAAGAAAATTAGAAAGTGGAAATTACAAACGAGGTGATGAAAACTTTGGACACCCGCCACCCCAATACGAGCATTCGCTCTGACTGGATGCCGCTGAACATGGCCCCCATGCACTGGGACTTTGGAAGTCGTGACCTCTTTGGGGGTTTTTGGGGAGACACTCCCAAGACACGAAAACCCCGGTATCACGCAGTTGGAGGTACGACTATCTGGAAATATTCAAAGTGGATCACATCCAAGCCCTAATGGTTGGTGATTTCCTGGTGCAAACAACCAGGATGATAACGGAACATAATTTCATGTTCTCCAACCATCAGTACCCTCTGACAAACTAGCTTCTCGAACCACACAACTATTGTTGTCTGCAAGAAATCTCAATACCTCACGTAGTTGAGCACTTTAGGCCTTTCTCTCAGTGTTCATTCATCCCCATTCTTTAGCAGCTCTAGAGGGTGGCGCTATATAGGGTGTGCCAGACAGACCCAGAAATAACTTACTAGCATGGCTGCACACTTGACAACTGGTCATCATAACAATAGTATGAGTGACAAGTGGGCGAGGATCTTCATTCCTTGCGGAGATTCCAATCAAGGCATCTCCTCTAATATTCAATTATCATACTGGCCATGGATAAGACCTTAGGTGTTCTCTCGCGTTGCTTCCCAGGTGGGTCAGGCATTTGGACTTGACCTTCCTTGCCCTTTCGCCTATGCTAGAGGTGGGATAAGAGCGGATTCGACTGGCCGTGTTTCTTTGCTTCGTGTAGAGGCCAGACTTGCTGCTTCAAATATCTAAATTTCATGATGGATCCTCAAAGTTGGGACAACATGCGATGTTGGGGACATGGTCTTCACCTATAAGGTGTTGTGAATGGCGTCTAGGGACTCGATTACTGGTAAAAAAAAATAGATCATATGTGGGAATGTCCTTTCTATACCAGGTTCATCAAGAGATTTTGTCCACGTTGGCATTTTTCACCAGTCGGGCTATCAGCCGATCTGGAAACTCAGAGCAACGAATCCTCTAGCTCCACGACCCTTAAGCATTAAGCTTCTCCCGTTATATGCACCGTGTATCAGCTTCTTTTCAAGATCCGACCCTTTTATGTGTGCGATTTCAATATCAAGAACCAAGGCTAACACCTGCACAATTTAATTCAGCGGAATCAACACAGACCCTCGATCTGCAACCTGCCTTCATCTGAACCGCTCGATCGTGGGTACGTTTGATATTTCGCCAAGCTGGTCCCATTCGATCCATCGCGCAACTCTCCTTTGTGGAATACTTTTGATCCATCGATCAAAGATCGAATGACATATATACCGTCGATCGCCATGGCCCCTACCACTTTTCGTGATTCGAAAATCTGACTCTGTCTGCACTATTTCGGATCACGGAATCATCCACAACCGTAGATATGCTCATGCTCTTAGCTCCGTCGTCGGATGTTTTCACCCTTTAATCCTTTCTGTGATTTGGAAATGTTTCTTCCCCCGCGCATGTTCAACGCGCAGGATGACTTAGAGTCGTTGATCTCGTCTTGCGTTGATCTTGACCTTTCAACCTCGAACCCACCTAAGGGAATCCGCAGATTTTCAACACTAAATCTTTCCTTGCACCTCCGGCCCGCGGAATCTCTCTCTATCGGTGATCTTCCTAGTCATGGATCGGGACAGTCGATCCACGACACTCGTTATCTTGTTTTCCCTACTGCATGTTTTGACCATAGAAGGATCTATCACCGTAGATCAGAATTTGGGCTCCATCTGATGGCTCTTGATGACAAAACCTGCTAACCTGATAACATGACAGGTGCTTCCACCATTCCTCATCGAATAGGGTCAATTTCGAATGCTTGAAGCCCATCATTCACAAATCTAACCATAGTTCTAACACACTAATTACATTAAGTAAAAACAGAATAATCCGAACAATGCTTTGAAATGGAATGGGATAAAATGGAATAGAACTATTACATTATTTTTATCTTATTCCACTTTGCAGAAATTGGAACTTTGAATTTTTGTTTCATCCACTTTTCGTAAATACATTTGAATAAATAACATTTGAACTAAAATACATTTTTATATAAATTTCAAATGTGTTTACAGAAAGTGGATTAAAAAAAAATCAAAGTTCTGATTTCCACGTTCGGTAGTGCGGAATGCGGAGACCGAAAAAATCTGTCTCATTTTGTTTTATCTTATTTCCCAATTTCCGCTTTCGGCATTACGGAATGCGGAAATCGAAACTTTGATTTTTTTTTCATCCACTTTCCTTGAATACATTTGAATAAACATTTTAATTAAGATTTTGGCCAGAGTGGGACGTTTTCATCTATCCATACTCAGTATGGCTACTCAAGTGCCAATATGTAATTGGAGGTCCTTCGTAAGGGTTTTTTAATGAGTTTTTATTTTAATTATTTTCCATTTCCATTGTTTCTATTATTTTGCGTTTCCATTGTTTTCATTGTTTCCAATATGATTTCTCGTTAAATTGTTAATATTTAGTTATTTTTATATAAATTTAAATTATTTATAATTTCATTAATTCTCAACTGCAATTTAAAAGGTTTCCAAGTCAATGTCCTAGAATATTAATATTGTAAAACAAATAAAGAATATGTATTTCCAAATTTATTATCGATATAATTATAATAAAAATGGATTAAATTTATAATTATAATAAAAATGGACTGAATTTTTGAAGATTATGGATTCAAGTCGTTTAATTCATGTGTACATATTTAGGGCTTTAAAGATTGAACTTTTAAATTTAATTTAACTTATTTTCACTTGAAAAAATACTATTAATTAATTTAAAAAATACTATTAATTAAAATAAAAATCAATATATCTCAATGAGAAACATGTCTCCTTCCCGATTTCCAATTTTCGGTGCGGATTGCGGAAGTCGACTCCTCTACTTACGGGATAGGGTTCCCACACTTTCAAACTTTTCCGATTCGAGATGCGGAAGTCAACTCCTCCACTTACGAAACAGGGTTCCTGCACTTTTAAGCTTTTCCTGTTCGGGATGCGGAAGTCGCCTTCCAGAATTTTGAAACTTGCAATTCTTCACTTTCCCAGGTTCTGCACTCAGCTAATTAAAAGTTTTATTGTGTGTGAGTTGGTCATCCCGCATCCCGCATCTGCAGAATGCAGATTACGGGAATAATTCAATAAATTGTTAACGGTTTTGTGATCACGCATCCTCCATGTGCAAAATGTGGGGTGCGGAACAGTTAAATAAAATTTGAAATCATAATAAGATCCCACATCCTGCAAGCCTAATCTCGATCGTTCATTTATCCTAATACTACGGTCCTAACGGAGTCGAGAAAATCTATATATATTTTCGTCTTTTGCGATTTCTTTACCATTTTTACTGCTGTAAATTTCTATTATGCGTTAAATTTCCTTGTGTTTTTTACTACTCGACGTTGTCATTGTCCGGTCTGGTTACAGGTTAGTATTTTAGTCGTTTTCATTATTCAAATTGCTTATTGTTGTTCTAGGTTAAATTATTTTTAATTAAAATTATAGGATACCAACTATTGATCTTCAACAGAGCATTCCGCACTCGGCTAATTAAATTTTTTATTGTGTGTGTGAGTTGGTCATCCCGCATCCCGCATTCTGCATCTACGGAATGCGGGTTACGGGAATAATTGAATAAATTGTTAACGGTTTTGTGATCGCACATCCCGCATGTGTGGAATGCGGGGTGCGGAACGGTTAAGTAAAGTTTGAAATCATAATAAGATCCCGCATCCCGCAGGCCTAATCTCGATCGTTCATTTATCCTAATCCTACGGTCCTAACAGACTCGAGAACATCTATATATATTTTCATCTTTTGCGATTTTTTTACCATTTTTACTGTTGTAAATTGTTATTCTGCGTTAAATTTCCTTGTGTTTTTTACCAGTCGACGTTGTCATGGTCCGGTCTGGTTACAGGTTAGTATTTTAGTCGTTTTCATAATTCAAATTGCTTACTGTTTTTCTAGGTTAAATTAGTTTTAATTTTTGGTTTATGCATTTAACAAAATAAACAACCCAAAGATGTCTCAAATTTCCCGATGCAAGAACCTGCAGAGGGATATGCTCATTAAGGACCCAAACTTTTTGCATTTTTTCTGATACTAGTGGCAGAGTTAGTGAAACCTACCAAGTAGGATATACTCCATTTTCGACAACAATGACCTTTCAAACATTCAGAATGACCAGTCCGCCTACCAGAGAAAGGGATTCTGGCATCCATTCCATTGTTGCTAGACTTGCCATTCTCCCTTGCCATGACGCAGTTAAATGGATTATTGAACACGCCAACACAAAAGACTGCTCCTTCAATATTAGCACAGGGTTGCAACTTACTAACTTTCGTCCTGAGATCTTCACCAGAGCTTATCGTCTCAAGCCAACCAAACGGCTCCTTGACGCTGATTTTGTCAAAGCATCCAAGTCTAGATATAATTTCGATGAAATGTTGAAGTCATGGATGAGCAATCCAGGTAGGTTTTCTCAGACGAAAGATAACCTTTACCCCGTCGAATGGTTTAGGGAACCCTGCTCCTTGCTGGTAGTTATGGTGTGCAGGCTTTACGGTCTCCTCAATTGTTCTTTTTTCAAAGCTAAATGGACCCCAATTGCTCTTCACGTTCTAACCACGGGAGAATCCTTTCCTTGGGCTTCCATTTTGTCCCTGGAACTTAGAACAGTTATCCAGGAGTATCAAAAGGCCTCTGCCAAGAAGAAACCTAATTTCTTCTTTTCTACCGTCATTATCGATGCATTTTGTACCGAGTTCCACTTTCCCAATTTGGAATGGAACTGAATGTTATTAGCCCCACCTGTACACATTTACCATGCAGAATTATGGGATACCAACTATGTGGCCAGGTTCTACGAAATTTGTGAAAACTTCCTTGGCCGTATTTATTTTATAATCTTCAAAAGGAAAGCTCCAGCCTTCTCGCTTGAAGCCAGGAACCTTTTTGCTACCATGGGTGATTGGTACATTGGAGAATCATTTGCATATATCAGATTCTAGGGCAGCAATACCACCCATATGTTACCCAAAGTTGTACTTGACAGGTTGGTTATTGAGGAAATATCTTTCCAAACAGTAATTGAAGGAGTTTACAAAAAACTTGATGGACCTAAGAGAAGAGTTTGTCCTAAGTTTCCTCAGAACCTTGGACCACTAAGCATACCAACTTCTACCTGGGCTACAGAACTTAGTAACCACATAATTTCTCTGAAGATGGGTTTTGCCAGTAAAAGATAGCATGATCCCAACTGGTTTGTTGATGCTCATCTCAGGCAGAACCATTTCAAAGCAGGTTATACTCATGAAGAAGTACCAGATGATTCTATTTACCAAGGAGTCAATACTTTTTCTGAAGTTTTAGCCAGAGCCAAAAGCAAAGAGGAACAAATCCAGATCTTATGCTACCAGAAGGAAATCAGAGATAGGGTTCGGGCTTACAGAGCAATGGAATTGGATATTCTGGAGAAGATGAGAAAAGGTCAGGAAGAAAAGGAGGCTCAAGCAGCTAAAGATCCTTCATTAACAACTAGGTGAGCCATGGATAAAGGTAAAGGTCCTATGAAGGATGTCCCACGGGCATCTGTTGCTCGGCAGGTAAAAACCTTGATTCATACTTCTCAGCATTATAAACAATAGTTGACAAAGATGGCCTCTGTGTTAGACACTGAAGAAGTTGGAACTACTCAGCCCGCTAATAATGCTCAGGTAAATTCTACAGCTCTTCAAGCACACTCTAATCAGACCATGGTTGAGAAGAAACCATTCAAAAGATTGAATATTCGGGTCTCTTCTATCCCAACTTCCACCATAGACTTAACCAATTCTGATGTTGAAGGAGGAACTTCTCCTGTGCCTGTTACTGAAGAGGTTGATGATGTTAACAATTTACAGGAATTTATGAATTTATTTAGTGGGAATAACAGAAAATCATCCTCTGTTCTTGAGAGCACACAGCCCACTCGAGGATCTTATGCTTTTTCCTCAACACTACTTCTTTCATCGATTCAACCCCTATCTGCTTTGCCTGTTGGATCAACTTTTTCACTTCCATCATCCCAGTTCTATCATGTTTCAACATGTGTACCTGCTTCTATTACACCTATCTTTGTACAACCACCCATGTTGTCATCCACTGCACCTCAAATTTTTAAGATTCCACTGCACATCCCTTCCTTTACTTCATCATCATCCTCTGTTTCTAAGAAAGTTTTAATGCCTACCTCATCACATTAGACGAAATTTGGGGTCTAAAATGGGCCTTATAAGAAAACACGCCAACAATAAATTTTGTGAGTTGGAATTCAAGAACCAATAGAATTTCAATAAAATGAGTCAACCATAATGGTTATATTGACATATTCGTCATAAAAGAAAACCACTTTTTTTATTCGTATTTTCAACATATCTCCCTGTGTTTTTACTCAAATTTTAAGAGGGAGATGTCATCATCATGTTTTTTTCATGATTTCTTGTTTTTGGGTAGCGGGGTGTGTCAAAAGTATGCAGTGTGGGTACTCGTTGGATGCGAAATTAAATTCCACATCCAACGAGATCTCCCACTCAGAATTTGAGTAAAAATATAGGGAGATATGTCGAAAATACATACACAAAAGTAGTTTTTTTCATTCTTCCTCCAAAATTAATAACTATTATTTTATTATTTTAACTATTATTTTATTATTTTCCTTAGGAGGCCCATTTTAGACCCCAAATTTCCTCTAATGTCACTTCCAGCTGATACCATTCATGTTTCATCTCTTGAAACCTTTATTCCAATCACTACTTCAACTTTTGAAGCAACTGTAGTCCAAAGTGGTTCTTCTCCTTTACTCTCTGCTCACATCACTATGCCTATGCCTTATGTTACCATCACTCAGACTTCTCCCTTGGTATCCACGGGGATTGACATTTCTTCTATTGATGAGGTAAGAGATGAGTTTACTGAAGACATTGTATTCTCTCTTGGAGATTATTGTTATGACAAGTCTAACAAAGCAGTGGTTAGAAGAGGTAAGAAGAGAAGCAGAAATCAAGGTGATGTACAAGCATCTCTCTCTAACTAGATAGTATGGACTCAACGGTCTGGTGACCCGCAGGTGGATGCTACAGATACTACTTCTACCTTGGGATCTTTCACGGGTGCAAACTTCCATGCTATTAATCATTTGAACAGCGAGTTTGACAACAAAAAAGAAGAAATAGCTAGACTGAAAGAAAAGCTTGAACATGTTAAAAAGGAACATGAGGTTTATGTTGCTGGTTTAATGAAGATATCTGAAGAGAAGTAGAATGAGCTAGAGGTGAAGAATGCCTCTCTTCAGGATGAGTTGTTAGGTGAAAAGACTGCTAATGTTGCTTTCGCAAAGAGAATAGTCTTGCTTGAGAAGCAATGTGAAGATGCAACTACAAGTGTTGCTTCATCTTCGTTCTCTAAGTTCTCATTGGAAGAATTTAAGGAATTGGCTCTGAAGACTTATCAAGAGCATTATGAATTAATTAGTGAATTGTTCAAAACTTTGGATAGTATTTTTGAGACTCATCTTGCTTTTGATAAGATGTCTGCTACTCTGGAAGATCAGGTAGAAAGAAGGGAGAAGGCTTTGAAAGCATATGATGATGTTGTAGACTGGCAAAGATACATGAAAGATAAGCCTAAGAACATCATTATTCTTAGCAGTATCCAGCTGAAGAAGGTCAGAATCATTTTGCATGCTTTGTAAGATCTGAATGAAACAATTGGTGAAGCTATCAAGAATGCCCAAGCTATCTGTGGGAAAAGGTGGGATGCTGCTAATAATTTAATGGACACTCTATGTTTTCCTGTAATGGGTCTCATTGAGAAAGCATGCCCGCCGAAACTTGTGATTGAACAAGTTGAACAACGCAAAGGTGAGACAGAAGAGAAAATCCAGGGACTCAGTCATATCGACATTGATGATGTGGATCAGTTAATAAAACAACCACTTGCTATTGAAGGGAAGATCCATATCTACATTTGTATTTGGCATAAATTGGCAAAAAATAAACTAGAAGATCATAAATGTAATGTTCAACTTGGACTTGAATCCGCTGACTATCCCAACATAGGAGAATTGTTGGAGATTTGGAAAATATGGAGAGATTTTCTTGGATATTAGCTTTATTTAGTTCTCTTGATCCCATTTTGAAGGGAATTGATTCTTTTGTAATAGTTATTTAAGGGGTAATCTTCAGATGTATTAGGGACTTTTGGAAGGGGAAATATTTGGACATGAGACTGAACATACCTCTGTGTACTTGAGGTTTATGTAATTTCTTACAGAACTTAATTTAAAAACAGTATTGATATCATTTCACATCTGTTGTTATTGATTTGATTAAATTTCTTTAACAGATCATAATTTTTCCTATTTCAGATAGATCAATATCGTTGCTAGTGTCTTGCAATTAATAGATGCATATATGAATAACTTCGATTTCTCTCTGTTACTGATTCATGCATTGATGAAGCTTTAAAAGAATTTATTTTGTTAACTGTCTTTATCTATTTCTGCAAATGATTCAACAGTGAAAGTTAGAAAGATAAACATGTTGATTTTTCAATCATATGCATTTGATTCTTGCGTAGGACATTTCAATGCCTTACAGTATGGGTTTTCACGCTTTGTTGTAAGTCTTAGACACATTTTCAGCTACATACACAACTGAGACTTCAACAAACTATAAAAATAAAAAATAAAATAAAAAACTAATATAAATAATTAGCATGAGAATTAAGAGATTTAACTAATATAAATAATTAGCATTAGAATGAAGTCAAAGATTTAATGGGTATGGAGAAGGATTGAATTGTGTTTTAATTAAATTTAAAAGAAATAAATTTTGTTGAATAAAAGCTAAATCAATTATAATATAAAGTAATTAAATTGAAGTAAAAGTTAAAAAAATGATATATGAAAAGAGTTTTAAAATAATAATTGATTAAATTTAGTTAATTATAAATTAAATAATATTATTAGAGTAACATGGACAAATACAGAAAACAACTTCGACAGGGTTTTCACCATTTGTTGTAAGTCTTAGACACATTTTCAGCAACATACACAACTGAGGCTTCATCAAGCTATAAAAATAAAAAATAAAATAAAAAACTAATATAAATAATTAGCATGAGAATTAATAGACTTAACTAATATAAATAATTAGCATTAGAATTAAGTAAAAGATTTAATGGGTATGGATAAGGATTGAATTGTGTTTTAATTAAATTTAAAAGGAATAAATTTTGTTGAATAAAAGCTAAATCAATTATAATGTATAGTAATTAAATTGAAGTAAAAGTTAAAAAAACGATATATGAAATGAGTTTTAAAATAATAACTGATTAAATTTGGTTAATTATAAATTAAATAATATTATTAGAGGACCTGGACAAATCCAGAAAACAACTATGGCCGGACATTTAAAATCTTGAAGCATGGGTTTTTTAAAGATGAAAAGAGCAAACTAAAATTAGTAGTTCCAAAAAACTAAGTCAAGGAGCCGACCGAAAAATAGATCGAAGTTCCGCATCCCACTTTCCGCAATGCAGAAAACGGAAAGTGAATGAAAACAAAAATTGTGGAAAAAAAATGAAAGTTCAAATTTCCCCATTCTGCAATGCGAAAAGCGAAAATCCGAAAACAAGATAAAAAAATATGAAACAAATACTTTTCCATGTTTCGCGTTCCGTAGAGGAACACGGAAATCGGAAGTTACAAGCTAGTAATAAAACTATCTGTATTTTCGATTTCCGCATTCCATTGTGCAGAACACGGAATGCGGAATGCGCAAATCAAAAATTGTGGGCAATTTTGTTTTTTCATTTCATATGGGCATCCTTGCTCATGTATTTTTTGTTTGGGTTCAAATCAGATCCCCCAAAACTATATTCATCGATAACAAAAATGAGCGATCCCTCTGAATAATGATTTAGGATGAGTAAACCCTCAGAATTTGTACAAAACATTTAGTTTTGAATCCGGCAGTAGACTGAATGTATGAATACCTATGGCCAAATAAACTCGCTTATGACTTAAACCTTGGTTGTGAAAGGTGTCTATCAAGATGCTTAAGACCCAAATCCAAAACTATATATATTTTCTTATTTTTTTAATTCAAATATCAGTTTTCTGCTTTCTGTAGTGCGGAATGCAAAAATAGGAAATACAGAAAGTTTTATTACTAACTTGTAAATTCCAATATCCATGTTCCGCACTACAGAATGCAAAAATCGGAAATACAGAAAGTTTTATTACCCTCAGAATTTGTACAGAACATTCAGGTTTGTTTTAAATTGAAGTAAAAGTTTAAAAAAATTATATATGAAAGGAGCCTTAAAATAATAAATGATTAAATTTGGTTAATTATAAATTAAATAATAATATTAGAAGAACCTGGAAAAACCCAGAAAACAACTCTAGCCGGACATTTAAAATCTTGAAGCATGGGTTTTCTAAAGATGAAAAGATAAAACTAAAATTAGTAGTTCCGAAAAACTAAGTCGAGGAGCCAACCCAAAAATAGATCGAAGTTTTGCATCCCACTTTCCGCAATGCGGAAAACGGAAAGCGGATGAAAACAAAAATTGCGAAAGCGAGAATCCGAAAATAAGATAAAAAAATCTGAGACAAATATTTTTCCGTGTTCTGCATTCCGCAGAGGAACACGGAAATCGGAAGTTACAAGTTAGTAATAAAACTTTCCGTATTTCCGATTTCTACATTCCACAGTGCGGAACACGGATATCGAAATTTACACAGATTTGCGCATTGTGTTCCGTGTTCTGCACTATGAAAAGAGGAAGTCTAATTCAATTGCTTTTGGCCATTTGGAGGATTTGGGTACAGATCTGGATAAATTATGGGCAGTTTTTTGTTCTTTCATTTCATATGGGCATCTTTGCTCATGTATTTTTTGTTTGGGTTCAAATCATATCCCCCAAAACTATATTCATCGATAACAAGAATGAGTGATCCCTCTGAATAATGATTTAGGATGAGCAAACCCTCAGAATTTGTACAGAATATTCAGTTTTGAATCCGGCAATAAACTGAATGTATGAATACCTATGGCCAAATAAAGTTGCTTATGACTTAAACCTTGGTTGTGAAAGGTGTCTATCAAGGTGCCTAAGACCCAGATCCAAAACTATATGTATTTTCTTGTTTTCTTTTATTCAATTACCAGTTTTCCCTTATGGGCGTTAAGATTGAGGTATGTTCAGTCTCCAAGTAGTGGATTTCATTTTGGGGAATTGTTGGTGGGTTTATCTCTTATCATATAAAAATTGGGCAACCAGGGCTTGCTGACAGGAAATCCTTAATGTGCGTGGGAATTGATATTGGGGCAAGCGATGAGGGGGGTGTGACTAATTTTATTTCGTAATTTCTTGTCCTTGGAGGGGTTCTTTCGAAACATTATTCGCTCGAGAAATCAATGCATCAATGATTCTTCCCTCCGCAGATCTTCAACAGCATTTGAAAGAAATCCATTGATCTTCAGCATTGCAACCAAGAATCATAGCGTGGAAAAACAGTGCTATTGGAACACTTTGCTACTTGAAATTCAACAAATATATTACTAACTTCGCACCTGTGTACCAATGAATACAATGATTTGTGTTTTCTTTTTCATATTGTTTTTAGAATTTTGAACTTACTTTGCATCATCAATGAGTGATTTGTGTTTTCTTTTTCATATTGATTTTAGAATTTACAAATTACTTTGCATTATCAATGACTTTATAAGAGAGCTACATCATTTATATGTATTTTCACAAAAGAAGGTACCCCGCAGGCAAGTCACTGAAGTCGTCAGTTTCAGCTCCATGATTTTGTTTTAAAGAAAGATGAAGGAAATCTAGTGAAAGCTGAATTGGCGGCTCCATCTATCGACGCTAAAGATACAAAAAGGACATAGAGGCCCCCTTGTCGTTCAGAAAGGCGGTCAAATCGAATCCAGATGGATCGTTGATTAACTCAATCGTAGAAAACTCGGATAACATGTTCTCCCAGAATGGCATTTTCTGCAGAAAGCGCACAAAACGAGTGGTTTCCATGATACTGTCGAGATTGGGATTCCAAGCAGAGGAAAAGGCCGGAAATTGTCAAGTAGATGGATTGAGCAAGACGAAGATAAAAGATTGAGCAAGACTGAGCCTCAAATAAGAGGAAAAGACGATAATTATCGCAAAAAAATCAAGACCGAGAGTCAAATAAGCAATATCTCAACGGCACGAAGCCATAAACCAAACCCACACATTAACTGTATTGCCAAACAATACATCACTGAATAACAATCAATACCAGGCTCAAAACACCGGAGCATCAGAACCATGATTGTGAGCTTTGATGAAACCCATAAGCTATAGTTGCAGCGATTGGTTCATTAATGATTCCAATGACATTAAGGCCAGCAATGGTAGCAAAATATTTGGTAGCCTTCCTCAGAGAATTATTAAGTGCTCAAATGAAACTTGGTGAACACGTCTAGAAGAAGGAAGACCAAGCACGCAATTGTGAGACACTTGTTCCACTGTCATTCGACAATAGCCAAAACACATGTCGAAACACGTGTAGGAATGTTAGTGGCCAGGGAGACGAAGAATCTTGCGAGACTGCGTCTCCATAAGGAAAACGCCTTTGGCGTAAAAATATATTTAATTGGACATTTGATTTTTGAGGAATGTTCCAAATGGGTTTTTACTTTTAATGAAATTTAGAATTTCATGATAAGTAACTTATTTTTAACCCACTAATAATATTTTTGGGTTAGAAATGCATGCTACCTAACACATGTTCAACCTACTTAAGTTTAAGAAAAATTTGTTGGTTAATCCATGTTTTTGCTTAAATTATTTTAATTTTTTAACATTTTTGGGTAAAGTATTTTTTATTAGTTGACCCACCCACATTCTCTATAATAAAATATAATATCTTCAACGACGTGGCAAATTCTAGCTAACCCAAAAAAAAAAATTACAAAGAAAAGCATATTTTAACATCCCTTGATTTATATTTTTAAATAAATACTATACATGGTAGATTGAGTAAAATGTTATGGTTTGATGATAAACCCTTAGTGTAATTACTGGAGAAGAAGAATTGGAATGTCTTTCCTTGAAGGATGTGTTAGAGTGATTCTTGCATATTGGAGCTCCTTGGTTGGCATAGGGTGTTCATATTTTATCTAGGTAGGGTTTTGAAGATCTAGTGGTTGCTTACTAGCCTTGAGAAAAGGCTATGGCATGTACTTGAGTATATAAATTAAGTTTTTGGTTGTCCAAAACTTGTGCATTTTCTAAAATTGAATTCCTACCATATATATTCTTCATGTGGGCCCTCCCACAAAGTTAAGGGACGCTTTAGATGCAATCTTAGTTACACGAAACATGTGAAAGTTTAGTAAATAAAAGATGTGTGAGCGGGCGAGACCGAGCATGCTATGTCATTAAACACACAGGATAAGAAACAGTAGCGCTCACTTATGTATGTCTATAATGCTCTAGCATTATAAAAATACATAATGCACAAGCTTTGTGCATTTCTATAATGCGCAAGCTTTGTGCATTTCTATAATGCCCGAGCGTTATAGATATACATAACGCGCAAGCATTGTGTATTTCTATAACGATTGTGCGTTATATAATTACATAACGCTTAAGTGTCCTGTTGAACATAAAAAAAAAAACACAAAATCAATTGCAACTTCCATTCTACATTTCCAGTCCACAATCAATGATAGCCACCAGCGAGGAGAAGGAAGAACGCTCATGTGTTTGCAGTTGTTAGGTTAAAAGAGGAGGCTAGATTGGAGAGGTATGCATCTATGCTCTCCAATTTTTCCTCTTTCCCTTATTAAACATGTAATTTTTTATTTTGGCCAAAAATTTAATTACAATTAAATGAAACCCAAAACTAATTTTGCATAATCACAATACATTCAAAATCCATACCCATAGTCTAAAATGTATCAAAACCAACTAAAAATTTCTAACCCATGCCAAGATTATCATCATGCTTCAAAATATTTTTTCATCTCAAGCTTCCCCCCTACAAACTACTAGAACCATTATACCTCCTTCCAATCCTTCAATCCAACAATTTTCTCAATGTTTCTTCTTCATTCCCCCTTACAAAATTTAATGAGACATTCAATGGCTAAATTCCCATAGATATGGAATCTTGTACAATGTGAAAGGTATTTGTACATAGTCCAAGTGATTATGTACATAACATCAGCTTCCTGTCTCTATTTCCATAACCTCTACCAAGTTGTCCTTTAGGTCAATCTCAATTAGGATATAAGCCACTAAGTATGAGGTATCCACTTTAATATGCTTATCATCTTCTAAAAAAGTCTCTATTTTATTCCCAATATCGCTAAATACTTCCACAATCTAGAGGTATATCACTAAACCAACAAGTTTTACACACATAACATGCATGGTTTTCTCTTTAAGCTATGGTCAAAACTAGGCATCCATTTCTCTAGGATAAAAATAGGTTCCATTACTCTAGAACCATCTAAACCACACAAAATAAAAATAAAAAACATCTTATTTGGCTTTCAAGTGGAATACCAACTAGCCTTTTCCCAATGTGTGAAACCTTGGTACATGTACCCTAACACAAATTTCCACTCACGTCTACCATTTGGCTCATTTTTACATCTTCAACTATAACTAAGTTACATTTCAACGACAACAATTTTACATACATGCTTCATCTTCTTCCCGCATTAAACACTAGGTTATTGCAAGCCTCCATACCTCCTTATACTCCCTTATCACCTTCCTATTTAGCATAGTGCTCTTTTAATATACCCTCTTTCAAACCATGGGGGACTTTGAAGGTGCCTCAAAACCATGATAAAGGTTTATGTTGGTCCTTATCCTATAAAGCTCCATAATTCATGTAAGAAATCTCCTTGATCTAAGTTTGAAGCTTCGAATGGGAAAATATAATCTAATTACATATATTTGTTGCACGAAGAATTGTATAAATTTCATTTGTTGTGTTCCTTCATGTGTTTGTGAGTATCTTGCTTATGAATGTGTGTTCTATGTTTAATAATTGTTTTATGTTTTCTTGATGCAGATAGGGTTAATGAATGTTAAATTATAACCTACATCTCCCCTCACCATATAGATTTTAACCCATGCAACCCTTTAAAACATATCCCTTAAATCCCAGCCATCCCAACTCTTATAAAATGTCACTCACCAGCCTTATAACCCATTTAACCTCTAACATTAAACACATATAACCCACCTCATGCAATCCATAACTTTAAAAAAAACACCTCAACATAGTTAACCACTAACCTATATGTACTCAATAAATAACTAGATACTATAACCCTAAACAACTAGTTCCTACAAATCTATACCATATATCTCCAAGAAGCTTTTTGTTCTTACAGTATATTCAAATGAGATTTATGTTTGTAATGGAAACATTCTTGCAAAATATTTTTAAATTTGTCATTTTCAAGAGATGGCATTATAGCATTTATATGTTTCTAACAAAAAAAAAATTGTGCAGTGCCAAGCATGGATGCACAAGCATACATACAAAGATAAATACAAAAGCTCAGAGAGATTTGAGCCTCAATTACTATTGTTGACGATAGACATCGTTTGCTTGCATCCAATTTGAATGTAATGATAGAGACCATTTGTAGGTCATATGGTGTGCTTGAAGACATCGCCACATATACAGAGAGAAAGAAGCAAGAATATGTCGATGGGCTTAGCTACCAAGAAGTCAAGAAATTGAAGATACCAAAACAACATATATTTTCCCTTTTTAGAGATCCATCAAACAATGCAATGTCGAACTTACGAAAAAAACATATTTCTATTGAGTGGTGTACATATCAAGCATTATAGATAATTGAATGGACAGATGGTACATGGTATTTGATGTACCACCACACAACAATCGATAAATGCCATTATATTTACTTAGAAAGATGTATGCAAAATTTGTTTTGGGGAAGCACACCAATTGTTTTGATATATTGGAGTACCAAGGCGTTGGGATGGAGATGCCTCAACAACATCCCAATGCAAGGCACATAGATCCCGATCCCCCAATGTCCTTCACCTCGTAGGTGGCTACCCAGACCAAATGTGTTGCCTGCACATCACTTGGTCCCATGGACGCATGAGTCATTCCTACAGTTGACATAGGAAGTTGTTCGCTACAACACTTATCTTCAGGGTATGTACTAGGAAGGGCCATCAGAGCCACCATCTATTGGTGGGACAAGGCCACCACTTCCTAGTGGGCTAGAGACACCACCTTCCAGAGCTCGAGGATCACCTAGTAGTGGGACTGGGCCCACATATCATGAGCCTAACCGAGAGCCCCACCCATGCACATCGTGCATCCATCCCTACTTTGGTCCTGTCCATAGAAAAGATAGCTTTAATGGTTATTTTACACAGTAAGTAAAAGGTAAACAATAGTCCTGTTTGAATTTTTTTCCTTACTGTACACATGTATAGATTGTTTATATTTTTAATGTTTTCAAAACTTGCAGTTGCTACAAGTAGATGACATGGGGCAAGACTTTCCCATCGACGATGCCCAAGCTAGTCCTTAGGCTCTTGCACCAAAACCCTGAGATGTAAGAGATGTTGTCATACCTTTGATGGCAACAACTCACACTGAGGTAACTATTTCAACATGTCATTTTTTAACACGTTAATTGTTATCACATGTTAGTTAATTAATGCTACACATCCTAAGATTTATAATTTTCTAAATTGCAGGTTGTATATCCCCCACATGGCTTAATCGTTTCTTCTAGTGACGTGGGGCAAGACTTTCCCACTGGGGATGCCCAAGCTAGTGCAAAGTCTCATGCACCAAAACCTTCTGATGTACAAGATGTTGTCATATTTTCGACAGCAACAACTCACACTAAGGTAACTATTTCAACATGTCATTTTTTAATACATGTTAGTTAATTAATGCTACACGGCCTAATATTTACAATTTTCTAAATTGCAGGTTGTAGATCCCCCCACAAGGATTAATTGTTTCTTATAGTGATGTGGGGCAAGACTTCCCCCCCACAGGGATTAATTGTTTCTTATACTAATGTGGGGCAAGACTTTCCCACTAGGGATGCCTAGGATAATGTAGAGGATCATGCACCAGAGCCCTGTGATGTACAAGATGTTGTCATATCTTCAACAGCAACATCTCACACTTAGGTAACTATTTCAACATGTCATTTCTTAATACATATTAGTTTGTTATCACATTTAAGTTAATTAATGCTACACGATCTAATATTTACAATTTTCTAAATTGCAGGTTGTAGACCCCAAAGAGGGATTATCCATTTCTCCTAGTGATATCCCCCTTAGTGGGGAGATAAGCGC
The DNA here is from genome assembly GCA_001517045.1 of Pseudotsuga menziesii. NCBI lineage: Eukaryota > Viridiplantae > Streptophyta > Pinopsida > Pinales > Pinaceae > Pseudotsuga > Pseudotsuga menziesii. Next base: position 196,456 of record LPNX010612410.1, read on the forward strand.
TACACAGTCCACAAGGCATGAGAGTGTTGTAGAACATGTTGCAGATATGTTTGAAGCATATCGTGTATCGGTAAGTATTTCAACATAGTTAGTTTGTTAATACATGTTATTTCATTGATTATTGCATTTCTAATTACATCAACACTTGGTGATTGTAGCCACGACCTGCTATATTTAGAGAACATTATGTAGTTACCTTTCATTTGCCTTCATAAATCAAGAATTCAATTGTTTTTTCTAGGATAGCTCATTGTCCCTTTGAATTTGTTCATGAATTCCGTAGGTTAAGACTCTTTTTAGAATTAGATCCTCTCAACAATTGCACACACAATGCCAACACCTCTTAAGTTTGTACGTCCCTTGGTCGATAATTAAAGTAGGACTCCTAACTTGTATACCTGTAAAAGGTGAGCATATTAACAGACCACCAAAAACATTGAAGCTGAATAAAAATAATAAACAAGTCGAACAACAATCAAACCTCAATCTGAAACTATTGAAGAAAGAATGGAATGAGGAATTGCTTAGACAATGGAGAATCATTGATGCTTTTTTTCAGAGGAAATCTCCACGGAAAACCCAGCAATACTTCCCCACATTAGTGGATGGTAGAGGTGGTAAACCGCCGGCCATCCTCACAGATGACCTAANTGATCTCTCCCCGTACCGAGAGAGTGTGCGCACGTCTTACCAATTGAGCTAACCCTTGGGGCTAAGAATCATTGATGCTTGAAAACATGTTGACCAAATATATGTCTATAGTAGTGTAGTGCATTGCAGAGAGGCTCTATTAGTAGAATTGTAGAGCTTGGGCTCCTCTCTTTTATTCCAACATGTCCACATGAACTGCATTAATGGCCAAAAGGGCACCCACGAGTGGAAGATTAAATTCACCAAAAATAGAAACACCTCTAAATATATTTAGGGAAAAAACATTCCACAACGATTTGGATCAGTGTTTTAAAAAACGTGTATATTGAACATTGAATCAAATCAAAGATTGCCATACTGAATTTGCAAAATTACCTCGTGGAAGGAGCAAGATCACGCTGATGATTGATATCGGTGTGGAGGTAGCAATGGTTTTGGGAAGCCAGAGAGAGCCATGATACCACATATCAAATGACACACACAAACAGATGCAGATGGGAACCATGACAACATGGTTTTTTTTTATAAACAAGGTTGGAGGTAAATGTATCAATTTCAATTTTTTGAATTTGAATTTGTTGCAAAAGCCCTCATTAGACATTGTCCCATTGATATAATGATGCAAGGATGGCAACAACAAACTGTGGATGATGCGGGGGCACTCGTAGACAGAACGAAAACGAGGTGGACTAGACAACGTCGAGTTGAAGGTATTGACACTTGCCAGATGATCAATTGTTGGATGACGCTTTTTTAAATGTTGATCACCAAAAGTAGGGCAATTCGTGTGCTCCATATCCCACGCATGCATTCTACCAATCCCACTATGATGGTTACTTTCTTCTTGTAGTTGTCTAATAATGTAATTCAGAAGAGACTAAGTCACCCATAATAGTGTGGCTTAGGTGGTAGGTCCAGGAGGTGTCACATGTCCAGCTATAGCAATGGCCTTACAACCATCAAGAACTTTTCCATGGCCTTAATAGTTGATGTGTTTTCCTGCTGCAACAATGGCTTCTCTTTTTATCTTGTTCCCAAGTCTCTTCAATATTCCCCATTTTAAGGGAATGGGTCTTCTTTGTATTTGAATTTTCTTATCTTTTGTTAGAGTTTCTTGCTTTTGTGTATCGTATGGAATTGTGCTTGTGCCTCTATGCCATCTATTATGTTGTACTCTTTTTCGTTCTTGGGTTAATTTTGACCTTTAGTGAATGTTAATATAAGTTAAATTAGTAATAAAAAATTAAAGTAACTATTTCTATAAACTTGCTTAATAGTTTCCATAATCTCTTTATATTCATAATATCACACTTTTCTTACAATATCATTTAAACCAACTTATTTAAACAAACTTTGTTTACAATCAAATGAGATAGATGCTTAATGTTTATGTTTAGATAGTGACATATAACATACATTATCATTATAAAACAAAATAAATTACAATCCAATCTGAGTGAGATTTCTAACATATATACTTATAAATAAATATATTATATATAATAAAAATATTATATAAATATACAATATCTCAATTTATTTTTAATACTTTTTACTATTTAATGAATTTTAAATTTATATAACCCTAGAAATTCAACTCAGTTTATTTTGAATGCAATGCCTTTCAATATTAATTATTCTAAATTTACATAAATCTAAATACTCTGGGTTTAAGATGGGCTTACACCTTCATATAAAAGAGTGGAGGACGAATGAAAAAAAAAAAACATAGATAAATGGTCATCATATGCCTAAATCTGATCTAAATTTGGTGCAAAATCCTGGATAATTTGTAATTTCAAGATTTTTCTTGCATTAATTTTTACATTCAGAATCTATCCATGTACTTAGCATTGTTATTTAAACCATACACATAGCCATTTCAGTGTTTCTCCCATATACGAGGCGATCGAAAATTAAATAGATGCCTTGCATTGAGTTGGACTATGACATATGTGTCAAAGTTTGTGTAAGGAACTGATAGAAGCAGTTGCCAAACAACTATGAACTCCAAAACTTTTTAATATTACATTTTGGCCCAGTTCTGGTAGGTTTCCCACTTGCCCCTCCATTCAAACTGTTTTTTTTTTCAAATTATTCTATCGTGTATCTGCATTTTTTTTTTAAAGTGATTGGAATAAGTTTTATGTTTCTTTACGGTGGACCGTAGCCTCAAGCAGGGGGATTGTTGAACAGGGTTAAACATTTCAAGCACGGGGATTGTTGAACAGGGTTAAACATTTTGTGACCTTTTATTGTCACGCACACCAGTATCTTTTATTAACCTTCAGAGTTGTCTCTTACACAACAACCAACACCAAGTGATTACTAGTCGTCAGAGGTGCTTCACCTAAACACCAAACGTCACACAAAAACCAAATCTATATCAATTAAAACATTGAAGCTAAATGATAAAATAGAATCAGGTCAAACAAGAATCAAACAATTAAGTGGAGCACAGAGATGTTCCAACCTCAATCTGTAACTGTTGAAGAAAGAAAAGGAGTGAGGAATTGCTTAGACAGTGCAGAATCATTGATGCTTGAAAACCTATTGAGCAAATATGTCTATTGTGGTGTAGTGCGTTGCAGAGAAGATATATTGGTAGAATTGCAGGGCTTGGGATCCTCTCTCTTATTCCAACACATCTCACTTCTCTCAATCAACTTGGGGAAAGTAGCCTTAATAACACTAAAGTTGCAAGGAGTACTACTAGGCATGCCTTATCAGTGTCCATCTAACTATAATATTGCAAGAAATAACTGCTCCCTGACTAGTATTGCCTGTTCAAAAACAATGTAGATGGTCGAGTCACCAAGGGAACTAGAAGCAAGCAAGATGGCTAAGCCACCTAGGGAAACGACTTTTATTAGAGTACCGACAATTTTGAAATTCTCGGCTTGATAAATTAGTGAACAAGGCTAGAATGCAAGAGATCTACCAAAAATTAGCAAAGACTAGCAAAAAAAGAGCTAACACTTAGCAACAGAAATCATTCAAAAGGAGAGGCTTTCTTCACCCTTTTGGTACTCGCTTCTAGCAAGTTCATCTCGTCAACAAAGAATCAGACTCAGGACCAAATTGGGAGCATGGTTGGGTAGAGCTTGATTTAGGAGTACTGAGAAGATTCTGTTGATTTTTTTCAAAAATATGGTTGACACTTCCTTTTAAGAAAGGAAGAATAACTTTGAAAGCATCGCCCTCTAGGTGCTGACAGCCAAAAGCTTTAGCACAATATGCATGCAGTCGCACCAACCACTGCTTTCACCTACACATAAAGAAAAGGGTCCAAATCCAAAACACAATATTCAAATTATTTACAAAAGCAAAAAACCATTAATGGCTAACGGCGTATCGGTACATTGCTGAGATCTATGGAGCAAGTTGTCCACCAAGTGGTCTGCCTTACGCAGATGGTATGAGATTAAAAGTGACGAGGCTCAAATAGTAGCTGCTAACTTGGCATGCATGTTCTAGTGTTAATGATGTGTTAATGAGATTGATTTCTTTTAAACATAAAAAGGGACTAAGCTGCAAGCAACTCTTGTTTCTTTCATCTCTAAAAGTTTCTCTACTTTTAAGGTGGTAAACTAAAGTTTCCCACTAAGTAGGCCCAAATTATTAATAAGAGGTAACTATTTTTTCTCCAGCGTGATTTCCTTACCCACGGACTCTATCCTAGCATGGTCATGACTTCATACCTGCCTTGCAGTGTGACTTCATTCCTGCTCAACGTGATCCACCTTCACTTGACTGTGTAAGTCCCTATCAGCGGCATGACTATATTTTATGTCTGCCTGTGTGACTGTATCCCTGTCGGCAGTATCACTATACTGAGTATCACTGTGCTGCTAATTTGATTGAAGAATCTGAGGTCTGTTTACTTCTGCTTTAAAATTCCCTCTCAATCAAGGTACGTAACGTGTTTACCCAGATTGACTTGTCCCTTAGGTGACAAGATCAAACTTAAAAGTATCTGAGTAAAAGGCTGATTCAAATAATGGTAATGATCCTTTAGTACTATTATCTTTTATACTTTATTTACTATTTTGTTACTGTACATTTGGTGAATCATCTCAAGGACCAATTTTAACGCAGTGACCAGCAGAGTGTTAAAGTTGACCAACTTTAACACAATGACTAACAGAGTGTTAAAGTTGAATGAGATGAAAATTATGTTTAATTTTATTGCAAATCAAATTTATTGAAATAAGTACTATTCTGAATCTAACCTTGTTTTGTTTATGCATTGATGTATATGTATCCCTATTAAATCTGAACCTAACCTTAAATTTCAACAATAAAGAGATTGTAGAGCCTGATGGATTAGCCCGAGTGGTTGAGAGTTGTGAATTGTAAGCAGAAAGTCTCAAAGTTAAATCCTCGGGTGGCTATGCATATATATATATATA